>JAAAKD020000024.1:4518929-4529289 GCA_010014825.2 Danaus melanippus
TGTTTATTTGTAAACTAAATTCATATATTATGATTTTCATATAATAAAAATGTCTTCACTTGTCTTCAATATCACAAAGTGTAGAGAAAAACAAACGAGATACAATGTATGATTTAAACACATCTATCTGAAGTAATTTAAAATAGAAGAGTCAGATATAAATCTAAAACAGGTTTACTCGGTCATATTTGCAGTCTGAAATCAGACTTAATATTTATGGGTGAGGAATATTAAGAGGCAGAATATCATAGAGGAAATAAAGATAAATATTTCAGATAATTGAGTAAAGGACAAAAAAGTATAGTGGATACACTAAATTAACACTGGTAAACACTCCTAATACCAATATTCCCGAAATGAATCAAGAAGCAGGTTATAGGGTTCGAGAATTATATTATTATTATCAGTATTTTTTTTTCATAGTAAAATAAGCGTATTTTTAGAGCTTTGACTGATTATTTTATTAGTTTTCTTTTAGATCTTAAAAAAAATGATGTCGGAGTTTCTCGCATTCATAGGCATTTATACGAAATTGAAATGTGATTTGACAACTTCCAACTATTTTTTTTTGTAGTTATTGTTGTTATTATGAAACCTTAACAAAAGGCTCTCGTCTTGATTTTTTCACCTCAACGATGGCTATGAATTTGGGACAGATGTTGAACTGCTAGACATAAACTATAATGAGAGGACCACTGTTTTAATAATGTAAGACAAAGTTTCTACATTGGTCATTGTCTTTAACAGAAAATGAATTCTTGTAAATAGCACTGTAACAAGTCTCTGAGACATTGTAAAACTGTTGAAAATAAAAATATAATATAATAGTAAATATTGTAAAGCTTCACTAAATAAACAAAAGTAATGAACTAAAAGGCCAAATGGTCTTTTCTCTTAGGGATTTTGTGGACAGGATTAGCAAACAGATCCCTGGATGTAATACATTTTCAGATTGTATATGAAATGTTATTTCTAGTTTGAGTATTTTCTACCTGACCAACGAGAAAATATATTATAATATGGTATAATAAAAATGACCGAGCTACACATAAGGTTCTTTACTAAAAGTCATACGGACTTTTGTAGGTAATAGGTTTTGACTATCTGCTGTATCAAATTCTTTTCTGAAGCCGCAATAAGAAAGTTCAAGAGTTCCCCTACTTACCAATATCAACTTAAACATTGATTAGAGAATAAATAATAATTAACGCAATATAATTATTCAAACTAAAAACATGATAATTGTAATATTTTATATATTTAAGACAGAATAAAGCAAAAGAAAAGGGAATTACGAAACGAAAGCGTTAAAAAATAATGTTTGAATCAAACTTACCCTTTTAAAAATGATGTTTAAAGCTTATGTAGCTTTATATATGATAGGTAAGTATAACGTTATGAAATACAAGTCTTTCATTTCTGAGTTTTCCGATATTTGAGGTTTCCAGTTGTCTTCGTTGAATTGTATTTTGAGGTATAACGAGAAGCTATTATACTGTTGTCATATTCTTTTCACAATAGTGAACTATAGCGTTTTGTCGGAATCAGAGATTAATTGACATAAATTCGGTTGTATTTCTTTCAGAATTTTTCTTGTAATCGATATAAGACAGGCGACGATTATAATTTATAGGTTACCTCATTACGTCTTTATTAAATATAGATATAAATACAATTCATCATATGTTACTTAATTCACTTATGCTATTATTACGTCCGATTTTGCAGTAGATACAAATCTGTGTCAAAATTGATAGATTTTAAATCACATCACATCTCGTCTGCCCGTGATCACGGTCACTGTAAAGTAGCCGAAACGTCGGGAATATGTAGTTTTTAACAAAAAATAAAGTCGCGTAGTATAATCCGAAAATATTAGTTTCATTTAGATTTTAAATTTTCTGTCTAAGCTATTAAGTCCATTTGTCGAACCCTTTTTAAAATATGGTTATCATATTTTTATGTATAATAATATTTCTAGGTACCAAAGGTATAATGATTTTTATTTTTGTGATGTTTATGAAGGTAGTTTTAAAGTACAGTGCAGTTAACCGTGCTTTTCCATTACAAGATGGGTCTTCGTTCTGCAATGCGACAGGATAAAGTTTTTATGAACCGTTTTTAAGCCTTTTTAGTCCCACCTGATTTTGAAAGTTTACGGATGTGGGACAAATAAGTTCGCTATCGTCTGTGGGTCTGTAACTGCATTTTCAAGTTTCATCATGACGACAAAACTTTGTTTGACATGTCTATAACGGCACATTAATTTATCTAATTAATGTTATTTTAATATATTGGGTTTTAAATTTCACTAATTTTTAAAAGCATAGCAGTATCTACGTGTTGTACGTTTATAAATACAACGAATATATAACAAAATAAATATTTACGGTTTTATTTATTTAATAAATTTTACTGCATCCGTTTGATTTGATAAATTTGATAAATAAACAAAAATATACACAGTGTATTTTCTAAATATTGACCATTCTGTACTATAACATTAAAGTGGCAGGATGTTTAGATATAAAAATATATATTCTGGCCTAACATTTATTTTAATAGGTTTTATTTGCCATAATTTTTTAATTTTTTATATGAGTATATAAGTCAAAATCTTGAACAGTGAATTAGAGAGAAATATGTTAAGCAGTAGAATTCCATCCATTAGCTATTTAACACGAATAATTGACGAATCATCATGACTGAATGATGAATTCAAAACTATATTATTTTAATAAATAAATTGATTAAGTAACTGATCAATGATTGTTACAAAAAAAAATATGTTTTAATCATTAAATTACTTACATTCCAATATCAATACAATAGCCCCTTCAAAAATTTATCAAAATTATTTTACTATATCAAATAGTATAACATAATTGAATATACTCAACAGATTCGGAATGCAGTGATCGTTATATAAAAATTTTATTTAAATTTATTTTCTCAATACCATGTTCTCGATTTTTCCGATACAATATTTAATTCAATATTTTTTTAAACTCACTGTTTTAATTTGATTTATCAGAACTATTTTTGGTTTTCCAAAGAGGCTTTTTAAAAAGTTACAGTATAATGTTATACCGCTAAGTAGCTTAATATTTAGATAATTAGATGTAATAGAAAAAACAATGTTGTCTCTATGGGCAATTATTAAATTTTGTAATTTGTAAGGACTAAAGTTATTTCAATTTTTGAATTATTTTCGTATTATTATGTTTCTTTCGAAACACATAAAAGGATAGTCATAATTTTTATAGTATTAATTGATGTCGAGGGCACAAATATGGTCTCACCGCAATTTCATTATTACTGTCATCTATTAATATTAAAAATTACTACATCGTACCAAAATTCATATATTTAATTTAAATGCATGAGTTACTAGCCACAGTGTTAGCTGTTACCAGCCACAATGAATAAACAGAAGTCCATGAGACCATATACAATCAAAAAATATTTCACATATAAGTTTTATAAAAGTTAATAACCGACATATGTAGGTAGAGTATGTCTTAAAATATAGACGACTTTTGTGATATTTCTTAAAAATATATGTTTTAACAAAATTTATGCTAACAAAGTATTAAAAAACTAGGAAAAGTATTCTATATGCGGTTAAAATTCAAAAGACCAGCGAATAAAGTTTTATATCACTATTTAATTTAACCAAGCTTAGAATTCAGTAAAAAATCGGCACGGTAAAAAATATAAAAAGCAAAAATCCGAGCTCCGCATTAGTCGAATTGAACGAAAATATTCTGAGCTCTGGAACCCGCACCAAGCCATTAATCGTTTTGATGTCACAGTATGGGACATTTAGTGTGACCCTTTTTAATCGAGCCCGCCCCTAATCACCGAAGGCCGAATGCTGAAAACCGAAGCACGGGTGTTCGTACAACGGTTCGACGATTTCAAATGGCAGATACTAATTGCTATAGGTTTATTGTCCAGACGCACAGTGCTAAAGATAAATATCGTGAAAAGTAAATATGCAAGTCACTTGATGAAGTTTTTTTCATATAAAAATGTATCTGTATTGAATGTAGGAACGGTTGTTTTAAAATTGTTTTTGATGAAATTTTATTTTATTTTATAGACGTGCTCGTAGTTTGTATATATATTTATTTAAAAATATACTTGTTTAGTTTATTTCAAACTACAAACTTCTGAAATAGGATTTTAAACGAATCTGTTTTCTTTATAGGATTTATCTCTATGTAGTAAATAAAAAAATCTAAAACACGTTGCGGCAGTTATTAAATTATTGTAAATTGAAGCGAGACTGTCAGCAATTTTACCAGTTTTGTTTAGACAAGCCTGACCCGATTTTAAGCAAATTGAAAGGCCAATTCGACCTGTATACCTCTTGTTTGAATTGGGCTACACAGATTATAAAGCTGATCCATTTATCTGTTTATTATTCTTTGAAATTGTTTACAAACAATTATTATCAAGCAAGTGCATATTTTATGTATAATTGAAGTTTAATATTGAATAAATTGAATCTAACAAATACGGACTATTCATGGAAGAATTAATTTAATTCTTATTTTTATATTCCGTATACCACATACACACATGTAAAAAATAATGATGAGTAAATACTACAACTGAATATCATTGCAAACATTCGATTGCCTTCTATTTAAGTTCTTTACATGTCGTCGTCGTCATCGCCCTATTGGAGCCCAATGCTGACCAAAGGCCTCTTCTCACGTGGAGAAGGTTTGAGCATTAATCTACACGCTTGCTCAAGACGGGTTGGTGATTTCAAACGTATAATTGTGAAATTATAAGTCCAGGTTTCCTCACGATGTTTTCCTTCACCGTCTGTCAGTGGTGTCTGATTACTCTTATAAAGTACATATGACTCGGAAAAATCACATCACATCACTGTTGTAGATGTTAAACAATAAAGATCAGATGTAAATTTATGTTAAAAAGAGTTTCCTCTTACTGATTATTAGTAACCTTGATGGGCTGCGCAGCGCCAAGACCTGGTGGCGGTTCTCTGCAGAGTGGACTTGTCGCTTTCGAGTGTCGCGGAGAAGATTCTCGAGAGTGACAGGTCCTGGCTAGCGGTGTCCTCCTTCTATGAGACGGTCATGTCCACGAAGGAGGCATCTGAGCGGGAAAGGGAGGATGCGGATGATGCAACCTACCTTCGCAGACGACGGACGGGGGTGCGACGGAGGCGATATCAACGCCTCCTTCAATAGCACCCCTGCTCTCCGAGCTGGGGTCGGGCTGGTAACCCGGCTCCTGTGAAGGCCCGGCGTCGTCGGCGCGATCCTAATTGCCGGGATCGCCCCCTTTCTCCGAGGGAGTAAGCCCGGTCTTTGCCAGGACCGGCCAGTCGCTGGTGTGCCCTGTTGTTGACAGATCCGGGGTACACCGACATAGCGGCCGAGGGCTTTCGCAGTGGTTTTAGTGAGTAGGGGCCTACCCTGGCCGAGTCTCACACATCCCTTCCGGTCCTACCAAGACCGGTTGGACGGCTCGTAAAAAGAGTTTCCCTGCGACATAAAAAAAAAAAAATGGTGATGTAATTGCACTGATTTCAACAATACGACTACTTTATAAAACAGTAATATTTTTGAAAATAATTCAGAGCTATGCCGTGGCAAAAAAATGTGATAAGTATTTTGATAAAACAGAAATACTCGAAAAAGTCTGGCAACACTGAGGAGGTTATGTGAAAGTAGGTTAAATTATCTTTAATAGAATCCAATTATTATAAAAATATTAAATTTTAAATTCAGAAACGTTATCAAAACGGAATTCAGTAACTCTGCAGACAAATCTGAGTTCTAAAACTAGTTAACAAAAATGATATAGAAACATTAAAAATCTTTTGGTAGCTTTAAAATCATTGTTATAAATTCCGTACTAAGTACTTAACTAACAGTGCTAAACAATTAGCAAAGCTTAATTCGACTGTAGAGATTAGATAATTAATGAGTCTATAAATCGCGCTAATAAAATTAGGGATAAAGCCAAATTAATTATCAATATTGAAAATCGTTCTGCGAGTTAAACTGTATTAGCGTCGCACTAACGAAATGAGAACAAAACAGCTAAACTATAACAATGTTCTTTGCAAGCTGTTCTGATATTAAAGTGATAACTTAACGGTATTGTAGGTCAGCTGCAAGGTTCGGGCTATGGCGAGGCTGAACCAGAATTTCTGTCTCCCCTTGAAAACATAACTGTCGCGCAAGGCAGGGATGTGCATTTCACGTGCACAGTAAATCACCTCGGTAGCTACAAGGTAGGTTATTTATAAAATTTTTCTATTTGATAACATTTGAATAACTTAAAACTTTAATGTTTATTTTTTTTTGTACAGGTGGCTTGGATCAAATCGGATACAAAGACAATATTAGCAATCCACACTCATATGGTAACACTCAATCCACGGCTGTCAGTTACACATAATGGACACAATACTTGGAAGTTGTACATCAGTAATGTAGAGCCGAAGGACTCTGGTACTTACATGTGCCAAATAAACACTGATCCCATGAAGAGCCAGGTGAGATATGCATATTTAACTCATCCTTTCTATGATATATTATACGAGTACTTAAACTTACGAACTAATTCGTCTTTCAATATAAATTTAATTTAAAGAATCTTTTATTATTGGTACAATTTTAAAAAGTTGCAAAAAAAAAAAATTTGTTAAAAAAATTAATTTTAGTTAAATATTAATAAAAAACACATGTTTAACAAACAGAACCTTTTTTTGAAAATAAAGTTGTCTGAATTTTATATTCTAGCTGTAACTGGTATATACAATTACTTCCTGAAAGTACATATTTTGTACACGAATGTTGCATGTTCGAGTACAATATTTTAATTTAATTATTTTGTAGTAGTCGTAGGCCATAGAAATATGTTAGTAATTTTAGTATTTCCCCAGCGGCAACTCGAGCTCTCTGGCACTTAGTTAATTACTTAATATAGCTTGGTCAGCATTCCAGTTGATGTTGCTACTGTTGTTTACGTGTTTTAACGAACAGTATAATTTTTTGTAGTTTAATTTTCATAAAGGATCAATATTACTCTTATATTTATACTCACCGATAATCACTATATTAGTTTTTGTGATGGGTTAAATTTAATTAATATCACGGCACAGGCTTTATATTTTTATAATACTATAAAAGTTAAAGGATTCTTTTCCTTGAGCTCTAGGAAGCAACGCTTTATTTAAAAGAGAAACCTTTATCTTGTATTTGAAAGTTATATAAAGTTTGTGTTTTAAAAAAATAATATTAGATCATTTAGAAAGGATATATATATAATATGTAACTTTTTCAAAACAGAATATTACAGATATAGTAGTAATTGAGATTTGATTTTGCTACCATATAATAGAATAAAAATAGAATAGAAGATTTTATGTAACAAAAAATATGTTCTTTAAGATAAAATTTAAGTACAAAGCATTGTTTCATTACCGGGGATAGGTTTTAAAAAGCAAGAGGGATAAATTAAAATCTATTAATTTTATGAATAACTCAATTTATGTACTAGTAATGGTATTTGTGAGATTTATGCGTGTGGATGTATAATCTTAGAAAATACATATAAAAACTTATCTTCAAATACGATTGATTATGAATGTAATTATTTTAGAATTATTTATATAAAGAACTAAAATATAAATGTAATATTGACCTCAGACAAAATTATAGTTTATAATAAGTGTACTGCTAACACAATAGACTTACATCTTTTTATTGATTATTAAGATTAAGATAAGCATTGACTTAATTTATTATTGTCTGCTTAAAATAATATTCACTTCGTGTTCGAGATTTGATGTCCAATATTTTTATAAAAATGTGAAGTGAAAACCTAAAAAGTGAATCAGGGGATAAAACGTGATATTCAGTACAAAGGAAGCTTTTTATTCAAAATGCAATTATATAATATAATTGACAGATGGCAGCGGTAGTGCATTTAGTTAGTTCATTTTACTTTGAAAAGAACAATTTAATTTCGACGCAAATTTGTAAAGATATGGAATTCACTTTTTGTTTAAGTTATTATGTTAACGGGACTTCAAACTAAAAACTTGACATTGTCTGAATCGAAGTTATAATAAATTTAAACCAAATTAAATACCGATTACCGAGCAATTTAATACCAATGTATATAATTGTTTGTATTTTGTTGCCAATCTAGTTTAGTTATTTATACTGCCATGAATATGTATATTCACTCATCAGTTCAGATTAGTTATACAAGCGATAAAAAATTATAATTTTGGAAACAACTTTCAGTCGATAATCACAGCGTAATATTAAAATTTATTAGTCTCCAACCGTCGGCTTGAACTCACGTCTCATTCAAATTATTTTAAATCGTATGAGAAATGAATAAACCTTTTAATTAGAACGGTTTCATTTTAAATAAATATTTATGAAACTGAAACCAAAGATTAATTGACCACAATATATAATTATTCTACTCATCAACAAATATTTATATCAGTAAAACAGTATTATACTTTTGATCTTTGTATATTTGAGGTAGATTCAAATATTCGTTATTATAATAAATAAAAATTAAGTTGAAACGATAATTAAAAAAAAAGATTTCAATAATTCTTTCGCTGATACAAGTATTAGTTCTATTTATTGAGTTTAAAACTATTTTTTGATATTTAAATTCTGCGAGCCACCTGACTGAAGTGACACTTATTAAGTTATTTAACTTGGGGTAACGTTGACAATAGCTGTGATGGGACATGGTATTTTGTAAAGGTATGCAAATGTTTGCTAAGGTTGGTATGTGACCGAAGTGTCTTGGTTTCGGTTATACGTAGTATAACCAGTGGCCAGTAGTGTGGAAAACCTTGTTTTTGTTAAGACAGCTAACCGTTTAGCATATTTATTTATTGATTCTTCACATATAGGTATAGTTAATGCGTTTAAATTTATATTTAAAACAGATGAAAGGTAAGAAATTTCTTCCTTACATCAGCAAATTTCATTATAAAAGTAGGTTTTGTTGTTTATAAAAATAGGTATTAGTTTAAATTAGTTAGCAAAATATTCTTATTCTTAATATCAGTATTATGCAAACACTATACTTTATTATGTTAATATATTCAAGGCGATAACACATTTATATTTATTTTAAAAATTAATATATGTATATATAATAAACTGTGCTACTTAGAAATAACATAACATAGTATTAATATGGCCTTGAGTAGTTTTTATGAATCTGTATTACTTTGTTTAGTCGATCTGTATTATAAAGTGGGCGAATATTTTTTTTTAAGATCGACATTAACTATTTCCTTGTATTAAGTAACCCTCCGAATTCTGATATAGGTCAGCTTGTGCATGGAGCCTAAAAATACTTTTTTCGTCAAAAGCTAACTTTTTGTTTGCTGTAGAAGATACATAATAATAGTATATGGTTCCGCATAAACATTTTCATAATGTGTATTTGTATTGTATGAATCTCGAAAAACATATTACGCTTCTACGAAAAGTATTTACTTGGGTTCTTTGCTACTTTACGGCTGAAAAAGGTTCTTTTATGTTTGCACTTCAAGGCAGTACCATTAGTTAAGTGTTAAAGCAAATTTGTAAGTTCCACACAATAACTCAAATATTTTCGAAAAGATTTTCATGTTAATACAAAAGTCTGAATATTTCGTTTCCTAAATTTTTCAAGTGTTTTGTAACTTTTACAGCAGCGGTCAGGTCTTTTAAAGTAAAATAGAACAATTAACATTCTTTCCACACAAGTGGAAAATGTTTAGTGAATTTTTATTCTGGAAGTAGCCGGGTCGAATTAAAAATGCCTGAAAGTTATCTTTGCTTACGTTTATATTTTGTGTAAATTTTAAAAGAGAAATTTAATATTGTAACTACAAATAATAAAAATCTTGTTATAATTTATTTATTATTAAATGTGTATGGTAAGAGTTGAATCTAGTGTGGTGGTTTTACTATTATCAATTATTTGCATTATGAATACGATTAAACCACGGGCCTTGACTGTAATTATAATAAAGTGATAGATTGCTCAACTGAATAAATATCAACAAACTAATTGTTTTTTGGAAATCGACGTCGTTCTGTTGACAAATCTGTGATAGATGACCTTTTTTCAACCCTTTTTCTCGTTACAGCGAACCCATGCTTCGCATTGTTAAAATGTCGGTATATCAATTTTATGTGGCCCTCAAAAAATCAAGCTGTTTAAATAAAAAGCTTTGTGGATTTTGAATTGGTTCGAGTTACACAAATGAGTAATAGATGACTTTTCTTTTAGGTTTTTTGCACTTCGTTGCCAGTTGTATTTGTTGTCTGATGTTTTA
>JAAAKD020000024.1:4590438-4606036 GCA_010014825.2 Danaus melanippus
GACTCTACTGCGAACAACTGATGAGATTAAAGCAAGAAGTTGAGAGAAAGCGGCCGGAATTGATCAACAGAAGGGGTGTGGTGTTTCATCATGATAACGCTAGACCTCACACATCTATAGCCACTCACCAAAATTAAGAGAATTTGGCTGGGAGGTGTTAATGCATCCGCCGTATAGTCCTGACCTTGCACTTTCAGATTTCCACCTGTTTCGGTCACTTCAGAATTCTTTAGCCAATGTTAGGTTAACATCACGAGAGGACTGCCAAATCCACTAGTCGCGGTATTTTGATGAGAAGTCCCAAAATTTTTATAGCAATGGGATCATGTAGGGACATAGGTAGGGACCTACAAGATGGCAAAAGGTTATCGAACAAAACGGTATATACATACTTTAGTTAAATTTAAATAAACTATATTAAAAAATGTTTTGAATTTTCTTAAAAAATGCGAAATAACTTTTTCCCCAACCTATATTTCTAGATAGAATTGTTAAGTAATTTATAATTTTTTTCAAGAAACACCTACTTACTAAACATTATCAGCCTGTTTATATATAGGGAGCCGCACAAAAATAAAAACAAGAAAATTGTTTTTATTAAAGGTACAGAATGTAATCCACTTACAAATAAAGCGCAGTAGACAAACACAAAACAAGCTGTTTACAATTTACGTAGATCCAAATACAGCGTTTACATTAACGTAGTCAATGATATCCGTAGCCGTTGTTTTGCAAAATTTCCATATGCTTTGGCAGTTTGCAAAGCGAAATTATTAGCCAATTGTTTGTTTAGCGGTTCGGCTATAGCCTAAACAACATCGTTATATGTGCATCGGGCAGATAACGAGTATACGTATCGTTACGAGGCGGCAAACGTTAATTGTGCACCTGCGGGAGCAAAACAATGCCGGGCATAAGTTCAATGTTTTATGTTTCATTTTAGTTAAAATGATTTCATTTTGATTACATGTTATTTTATTATATCATCTACGAACTGTATGAGTAATGATAGGTATAACTGTATTGACGCTGGTTCAAAAAGTTCCGTTTATTATATCTAAAGAGTCATGAATGTGTATAAGGTTAGTTATTTTAATTAAATTACAAGTATTTTTAGATATAAATGTTTAATTAGTAAAAATAGATGACTGTTCCAAAGTGTAAATGTATAATGCTGTATTAAATTCTTTTTTCAATCCTCATATTTTATGATTTATAGTCGTAGAGGAACTTTTTAGCACAATTTTAAATAATAGAAAATTTAAAAAATAAATAATACTAAAATAAACAAAGATAAATTAATCTTGTATTGTAGCAGAGGCGGAAGGGCCGTAGGCAATTTTTTATTTTGAATTTAGAAACAAGTGAATATACGAGTACAATTTCATTAGCAACTTTCCGTAAGCTGTATTGCTCCAACAAAATCGGTGAAGAGGCTATTAATGATGTCGCCTGCGGAGTTTATCGTCGGAAACAAACAAAAAATTCATAAAAATTCTGCGAAAAGTTCGAAGTTTCCATTTTGGTCACCACTTGTACGGAACCAAAGTGAAAGAGTCGGACTTAAACTTCCGAGAAGTCGATTACAGTTGCGAACAATAATAATATTTTTTTATACAATAAATGAATACATGTCTTTAGGTGATTATTAAAAAAGGTTTTATTTTCAGTGAATAAAATAATCTTCAAAAGAGATATATTTTTTGATCGGAAATTTTATTTGTGTTGATAAATATAAAAAGATCTGAGAACACAGTTTAATGGCATCGATCATTATTACACTTTCCATAATATATTTCTCAAATAAAATGAGTACACAACGATAAGTCCGCAAATTATTTGATTCATTTCAAAGGAATCCATCTAAAAGGAAAGAAGAGTAACTCAAAGCTTTTATATCGTCGCGAGCCGCCTTGTTGTCTTCGATATATGTATTAAAGCTTGTTTTCTCTTGCGTAAAGAAAATCTATTGGAGAGGGTGTTTAGGGAGAATTGCAGAGGGAGGGAGAGACCAATCGGTCTAGATGTAATGTTTCATGTGAGTGTCGGGACAATGCAAAATAGATTGGATTGAAAAAAAGAGTCAAGCTTCGGGTACTTCGGGGAAAAGGAAGACTCAGTCAAAATGGTATACCCTTAGGGGATATGGTGATAGCTCATTATTTTAATTATTTTGTTTAATTTTTATATTTTACATTAAGATGAATTAGATAAGTTTAAATAGTAGGTAATATGTATTTTTATGCTTAATTTTATACAGTCCTAATTGTTAAATAAAATAAGTATATTGTAAATATGATTACGTCTTCAGAAAATATATTTATTTATGTTAACAATCTGTTAATTATGTAGTTGTTTTTAAAATATAAATAGTTAACTCCAAGACCGCAGGTGTTTGTTCTCTCACTATTTTCTCTACTTGTCTCACGACATTAATATTTACTCCTACTTCAGCGATGAAAGCAAAACAGGTATTTGCAAATATTTGAAAGTAAATATTTCTGTCGACTCTAAGTTTTCTCAAGGCGCATTAGTATGTTATTACTACTTTACCTTAAAATTAATTACTTGTTCTATGTCATTATATTTATTTTATAGTGGAATTGTCGCTGATAATTGTAAATTGAACCAAAGCTTCTAGTGAGCTTCTTACGTTATAAGCACTGTCAATAACTACTCTGATACATTACTAACTACATTGTATGTACTGTAATGTACTGAAAATGTGCACTTGGAAAATGAATGTGTTAATCTATTAAGAACGCCATCTAGTGCTTGTATCATACTTTAAAAACTTAAAAAAACAATTTTATAGGCAACTAGTCAATAAATAAATAAATAAACGAATAATATTATTCTGATTACTACGAGTAATCCGAATAATATTAGTTTCATTTAAATAAATACTCGAGAAGGTCTTAGATCTCATTAAGTAAATAAGGAGTCTTTGGAGATAAATCATAGCCTATACTTTATGTCTCTGTTTGAATTCTAATATTGTAATGCTTTATTAAATTGCTTACAGTAATTTTAAGTAAATAACATATACAAATACTCATGTACATTCATCCATATACACAATCGTTCGTGTTTATAACGTCATTCTTTTATGCAAATATTTTTGAATCAAGACTTCACTCACAAATCTTTGAAATAAATGAATATTTATATATTTTTAGTCGAAAATCTTGCAAATTGAATCTTAAAAAGAGCAAATTAAAAACAACGAAAATGTCAAATACTTATATTTAAATTTTCCGAAACATTTTTAATTGAGGTCTTAATTAGTTGCTAAAAAAGTTAATTTGACTCAAAAAATTTTGAATTTGAATTTTAAATAACAATATCAAATCATAACCTATGTATAGGGTTTTATATTTACGAAATAAACATAAACCATTATTACTTTTTATTTTCAGAGATGTGATATTGTAAAATTATAAATAAAGAGTCATTTATTAAATTGTATTAAAATAAAATAATATATATATACACGTCAAAATTGTACATTGTTAAAACTATTGAATTGCTCCTGTAAAACAACAGATTATTCATTATAAACTATAAAATTGTTTGCTACTTTTGATTGAATTGTCTCTCACGGTTTTCACCTTTAGAAGGTAGGGTTGAAGTTTAAAATCTAACATATTGTAAATTGGAAACGAGAGTATAGCATTCGTGATATTTTCCAACCTATTACATTTGCCCCTGGTCCTGTCATTGTACAACGGAACAAATCGTTGACGGCTACTTTAGTTTCCTTTTATTTCTTATTTTTATATTTCAACTACACGCTGAAGTTGAATGATTGGAAATAAATTTTGAACAGGATGTTTGATTCACAAATTCTTGTATTTTAGCATGTGAAGGGAGAATTGGTTGAATTCTGTAAGGAAATTTATATTCATAGCGATTTCAAACATGTGAAAAAGGTGCATTATACGTATAAACTTACAGAGAATATAAATGAAATGTTTTGTGTTAATTAAATTGTTGGAAAATTAAAGAATTTTAATTTCCTCACATTAGTTCATGATAAACTGCATTAATCAGTATTCTGATGTTTGTTTTAAAAAAAAATAAATTCAATACAGACAACGTATACCGATCTATTATTTGTAATATAATACAAAACAACACGCCGATGTAAAACTTTAAGCATTTATAAGATGTAACCTCATTTACTGTGAAAATACCTTTTAAACTACCGCCTAAGTTATTAGGTAACTATATTTTTAAATTAACTTACATCTTTAATGTTCGTCCGAGATTCTTAATTAAATTTTATCTGAAGATGTGTAAGTTGAGAAATCATTACTACTTTATTAATGTTTTAAGAGAAATTTTAAATATAATAATAATATTTTTATAGTAAATTAGCACAAAGACATATAACGTTGCGATATGTACTATTATTGTTATTCAATTATTACGGTTTCTATCATAAAGACATAAATAATATTAAAAGGCCTATTGTGTGGCCGTTTTAAGTAACTGAAATAAAGTGTCATTAAGTAAATAGTATGCTAGTATTATTGTAACAATATTGAATTATGTAGACTAGATTTGAGAGGTATTAAAAAAAATCACATACCCTTCTTCTCTCTTCCTCCGTCATGTCTGAAAACGATAGGTCGGTTATGCTCTCTTCGCCACATCACTGTGGGTGGTGGAACTCCAGTTGCAGTGCAAGTGAGTCGAATACTACCACCTTCTCTTGCTGAACTGCCTTCAGATATCGAATCATCGATATCTGGAGGTATAACCACGGACAGGTGACCCATCTAAGTGGAACATAATTTGTTGTATTAATTACCTCCTTGACCGGATAAACACTAAATTTAAGTAAAAGTTCTAAATTAGAGTCGTTATTTGTACTCAATTTATAAGAGTAATTAGTATGCTTTTATAAATTAATGAAAGTCCTAACAATCTAACCTAGCCTAGTTTGATGTCCTGGCACATCAATCGAGTCACTTTAAGGCTATTCTACAAAATGTCAATTACAGACCACTAATGGCGGAGCGTTCAACTCCGTCGTAATGAGGGCCTTGTATCTTGAAACCCGTTTAGCATCCTTTTGTTAATAACTTAACCACTTTCACTAAGATTACGAAAATTTTACAAATATATAAAGCTTTCTTTTCTTCTTAGAAATAACTAATCTTAATATTCAAAGAAATTGTTAACTTGATACATAGTAAGTTTGTCATTGACTTGATAACAATAAAGAGTTTCCCTACCTGACTCTTCATAGGGTCTGTGTTAACTTGACACATATAAGTTCCAGAGTCGTTCGCTTGGACGTTACTGACGTGAAGTTTCCATGTATTGTGATTATTGTAGGTGACAGACAGACGAGGATTCAATGCAACCATGTTTGTATGTATCGCGAGAATTGCTTTTGAATCTGATTTTATCCATGCAACCTGAAAATAAATTCATTATATAGTACCCAGGTATTCATTTATAAAAACATTAATTTGGTTTAGTTCGTAGAACATTTTTTAAAAAAGATATACAAGTATTTTCACGCCTTTTCCGCCTTTAATTTTATCCGGAATATTCCATATAGCAAATGGTCATAAGTATTTATGATGGATGAAATATTTTGTTAGTGAAAACATGGCCGATTTTTATTACGACGTATTCCGTTATACTATGCGTTATATATTAAAAAAAACTCTTAAAATGTTGCACAGAACAAAAGTTAGAAATATTTTGGTTTTCATGAGATGAGATTTTGCCAATACATTGTTATTACTTTTATATAATAAATACTATTAAATAATTTGTTATATGGGAATTGGTTTAATTTTAAATATTGGGTTAAATTAAAACTCATATATTTCAATATTCAAATATCGATAAGTATAAAAAATATATTCCACAATACTCAAGTTACTGTGAAATATTTCTGGAAATTATAAAAAACTAAAGATTTTTTTATTTTATTTAATTTTATAATTAATGTTTCGTAAAACTTAGGTTATATTAATGTTAGATAACATAATGATCTGTCATTGCAAAATATATAAAATTGAAGCCCATTTTAATACAAATGACTCTCATTCAGGATGAATTTAGAATTAGTGTCGAGAAAACAAAATACTTTCCGAGATTGCATACGAGCGTGAAATTTCATTTAATGTCTAGGATTAATGTCATAAATTGCTAGCAATTTTCTCGGAGGTTCTCCAAGTTTTAAATCGTTTGTATTGTTCACTGCGAAAGGAAACTTAATGTGACTTAAACGCTGGAGCTATGGTGAATGTCGTTGAAACAGAGGACGTCACATATAAAATTGTACTGCGTTCCATCCCAGGAATGTTTTGTGTCTCATACTAACTCTCGCGTATTTTTCATGTGACATATCCCTTTGTTGCGGTTGGAAAATAAATTAGTAACAATTTCATTGTTGCTGAAATTTCAGACTAGCTGAGACTAAAGTTTCTAGAATGTTTTGAACGTTGTTATAAACAGATCCTCATGTCACAATGACATGATTTTATTGCTTATTATATTCTATTTTATTATGTTAAATGAATAATTAATGTGACAGTTTTAATATTTTTTTTATGTTTAATAGATTTCAGGAACTCAAATAGCTTTCAAATCGATGGTAAAATTTCAATTGTGCATCCTGATCCTTTGATCTTTTCGCTTCCGCACTATGCTAATGATCTCTGAAGCAAAAACTACTGTTCGAAATCATAAAAATGTATTAATCTATTCAGTTTTCTTTTATTATTATGTAGACGAAATAAATTTGACATACCTCGTTATTTTAAGTAACGTTGATAAAATATCACTAGAATCTTGTTATCTGTTCGAAATTCGTTAAAAATTATTAATCTATACAAATATTATTAACTTACACCATCGTTTTCGTAGAGCTTTCGTATCATAATTATTAGCCAATCTTGGTCCATTGCTGGACATAGGCCTCTCCCAATTCGCGCCACAATACCCGGTCCTCTACCTTCCGCATCCAGTCTCCTCCAGCGACCTTTTTCAGGTCGTCAGTCCACCTGTCAGGGGGGTGTCCTACCTTACGGTAACCGAGTCGCGGTCTCCATTCTAGGACTCGTCTGCTCCATCGGTTATCAGTCCTTCGGCAGACATGACCAGCCCATTGCCACTTCAGCGAACTAATTTTACGAGCTATGTCGGTTACCTTGGTTCTTTGTCGGATGACCTCATTACGAACTTTATCCTTCAAAGAAACTTCTAGCATAGCCTGCTCCATAGCCCGCTGTGCGACTTCAAATCTATGGACCAGTCCAATCGTCAATGTCCACGATTCAGCACCGTAAGTCATAATAGGCAGGACGCACTGGTTGTACACTTTTGTCTTCAGACATTGCGGTATAGACAAAGAGAAAACTCGACGAAGTTTGTTAAATGCCGCCCAACCCAACTGAACCCTGCGATCGACTTCTCGCTCGAAGTTGTTTCTACCGCGCTTGATTACTTGTCCTAGGTATATATACTCCTGAACAACTTAAAGCATCGATCCTTCGACATATGTATATCGGACCTGGCAGAACATGTTCATTGAACATGACTTTGGTTTTATCCAGGTTCATGCCAAGACCGACCCGTCGTGAGGCTTCATTAAGGCTATGCAGCATCCTGCTTAACTGTTCCAGCGATTCTGCTACTATGACGATGTCGTCGGCAAACCGAAGGTGCGAAATATGTTCACCATTCACGTTTTTACGATGTCCAGCCTAGTCCAGAGCCTTAAAGACGTCCTCAAGTGCTTTGGTGAATAGCTTCGGGGATATAACATCCCTTTGTCTAACCCCCCAACACAGCTCGATGGAGTTGGTCTTATGGTCCTGGAGCTGGACGGTCATGGTGACGATGTCATATAAGCTTCTCAGCACCTCGATGTATCGCCAATCTATACCACATCGTTGCAGAGCGTCTAGAATCGCCCAAGTTTCGATGGAGTCGAAGGCTTTCTCGTAATCCACAAAAGCCAGACACAGCGTCTGATTATACTCTTCAGTTTTCTGTATAATCTGCCGAACAGTATGGATGTGGTCTACGGTGCTGAAGCCTTTTCGAAACCCGGCTTGTTCTAGTGGCTGGAACTCGTCGAATTTTCTAGTGAAGCGGTTTGAGACTACTCTAGAAAACAGCTTGTATATGTGGCTCAGGAGTGAAATCGATCTGTAATTCTTCAGTAAGGTTTCGTCACCTTTCTTGAAGAACAGAACCACCTCGCTCCGGCTCCACGCTTGTGGCGTTAAGCTTTGGTGGATGATGGAATTAAAGAGACTCGCCAGCTTTTTAAGGACCTCATCACCTGGCACCTTGTTGTTCTTAAGCTTTCGTATAGTAATTTATTATTTGAATTTAGATGACTTTTTATATTTATATAAAAAAAAGAAAAGTAATTGAAATCAAGTAATAATATTATTGAACAGACGGCGTAGGGACGATAAAAGATAACAACAATACATAACAGTATTTTGATTTAATTGAAAATATTTCATTTCACATAAAAAATAAATCAACATTCCTATGTAAAGAATAGGAATATAAAAAAATATTAGTTACTGAGATAACATACGAGTTGAGCTATATTGATTTTAAGGAATAAAATTGAACGTGTAATGAGTAAGTAAATTAATGTTTTTTTTTATTTATGTGACATTAAAACTAATCCATTTCAGCGATTGTGGTTTTATTCGTTACGTTGCGGTTTATCTGCAGAGTGCTGGAAATGGAGTGTTAAATTAAGCTCCGCGATTATAAATGGTTAATTCGCGATAGTTATTTGAAAATTAAAATAGTTTTATATAATTACATTACTCGGTTATTTAGCTGTATTATAAAAATATTTGAAATTGCACCACAATTAACATTTCTAATAGTAGTCGAATTAGGTAAGTAAAGTAACACCTTTTACCAGAGTTATCTAAAGTTTATGTACAATAATATGTTTGCTACAGCCTTCATTTTCTTTATGGCACCGGTGTTACGTGGACTATGTACTTTAATTGTACCATGAGAGAGATTAATTACACCACAATAATAAGTTTATGACTCTGTCCCAGTGAAAAAGGCTTGTAATTTACGTGACATGAAATAAAGTTCACGCTTTAGAAAAGTTAATTAAAATTATAATTGCTTATTGTCGGGTTCTAATGGTAACTATGTTATGACATGCTTTTAAAATTATTTGTAATTAGTGTGAAGCTCGTTAAAACACATACTTTTTCTCAAAACTGCTCAGATAGTGTTAAGTTATAATCTTGTCGTGTATTTTTATGTGACGTAGCTCTAAATTTATAGTGAGAGACTTTAGCTTTTGGTATTTTAAAAATCCAACTGCTTTTAACATTATTTTTGTATCTTCCTATATGCAATAAATAAAATAATAAAATTAATATATTAGTAAATGTTACAATTATTAGGAATCACTTCCGTTACTGACTAAAACAATAGTTAATACTAGCTAATTCTAGTTGATACTGTGAGGCTTCAACAAGGTTTATCTATATTATTTCTCATACTACAGCCTGATATTAATTCAATATCCTCGTATTCCTTGTACTATTATCAAAGCGTCTATTTTATCATACTTATATCATTTTACCTGTTTATTGTATAAGAAATCTTATTATTTGTCAATTTGTTATTATTATTATAATATCAAATTAATCTGGATATTTCAAATTATGTTTCAGTTTATATAACCGCTTGTTTTTTCCCCCTTTATTACGACTTCCGAGGTATTTGTGGATTGATGCAGGAGAAATAGGGTGTACCTTGTAGAAATCTAATTCTTTAGAAGTGTATTTCTTTTCACATATTTTTTTCTATTAGTTTAAAATGATTAATACATCAGTTAGCCCCAAAAGATCATCTTTTGAACACAGGGTCCAATTTTTCATTACTACTAAAAATAAAATTGTATATTCTTTTATTGGGAGATGAACTACAAAAAGCGTGCTATCTTCAGTTGATATTCCAGTGAATTAGTTGTTTATAGGTATTAATTGACAGTGAATAACATATACATACATATAATGGCACAAACAAAATTAAGCAGCGAACACAATGACACTCGCCACTACCAATTGAACTGTTTTCGTGGTAACAAAACGACAGGAGTTGTAAGTTCTCGTCTAATTTATTTTTATTTGGTACAAATATTTTGAGCTCAGTAGAGATGACTTTTATCTTTATTTTTTTTTGTAAACTAATATATCCATTTAAGTAGGAACATATTTAATGAGTATTTCTTAATATTAAATAAAGACATTACGTGTTTCATTTTTATTATGGAAGTAACTTAAAACATTTTCACGGCCTTTAATATTAAGTTCTTGTTATTAAGCTGTCTTTATAAAACTATCCGTGAAACATGGTCTAATTTTAATAAGAGATTATTTATTATTTCATTGCCTCTCATAGTAGATTCTAAAAGGGAGGAAAATTGAAGGAATACTATGAGGTATACTTAAATTGCAGTAGTTTTGGGTTTTGGTTCCAAACAAATTAAAATAAAGGCAAATAATTTTGAAATACAGGACAACCTATGATAAAACAAACTTATGTCGGTTTTCTAAAAGATGGATTCATGACTTAGTCGAATACTGGTAAGCTAGCCATTCTGAATATCCTAGTAAAAGCTTATGTCCGCCCGTGCACTGATTTCAGATAATGAATGGATTTGTGTACCAAGTTATCAGAGTATTGATGTTGAGTTTGTAATAATTTTCTTCTGTTTCTAAAGATTTAAAAAGTACTTCCTACGCTATGTAATTTTTTTTGTTCTCAATTAGTACTCATAAAGTATTAGACTTATATAATTGAATGTATAGTTTAGGATGATGTTGGTTTTTGAGAACTTATCTTAATATACATAAAAAAGATATATTAGCAATAACATCCCTTATCTCTCAAGGTACGAATCATATTTTATAAGAAAAATAAATAAATCAAGTCAATACAATTATTACACTAAAATAATTAAGACATTAATATTTTCAAATATATTGTTTATAAAAAAACTTAATATCGTTAAAAGAGTATCTGATGTAAGTCAAAAATATAATTTTAGATTAAATATACTTACTCTATAATTGGAAAGATGATTGACAACACAAGTAAAGTGTACATCCCGGCCTTGCGTGACGGTGTGGTTTTCAAGTGCTTGCAGAAATTCAGGTCCAACTTCGGCTTGTATTGGCATTTCACCTGCAAATTAATTTAAAGCTTGCGATAAGGCCGATATAAATAGACGTAATAATGTAGCGTTCTTATTATTATAATATTTTTATTTATTGTCAATTAGAGGCATGTGGAAATTTTAACAAAATTCCAAATAGGCCATTAAATTTGAACAATGTAAAAAAACTTTAGGCTGATGTAGAATTTAAAATTAAAAAGATAATAGCGAAAAAAACATTTCTTCGTAAATAAATAATGACTACAAATTATGGCTCTATAAAGCTTAAAGACATTAATCCTCAAGATTCCATTATTAATGCGAGTCAAACCAAATAAAAAAAGTTTATGACAATAAATCGGAAAAGAACTGAACACTTTCAGAAAAACAACGGATTTACTAATACTTGATTTGGCCTTTTTAATATTAGCAATACGACACCGAATGGCTAAAAGAACCCAACGAAGTGAAATATTCACATCGAAAAGATTTTCTAACAAATTAATATTCAATTTTCTTCAGTAAAGCTCTAAAGCAGAGTCTTAACTTGTCGATGTCGAGAATTGTAGATGATTAGCGGAAATACAATAGCGGAATTTAATTTTCAAGAAGCTCAGGAAATGAAATTATTTTTACAAACAATGTATATATATATATATTTCATGACGTGAGAGTGAGGGGATCCTCGTGGAACGGAGGCCAAGACCGTAGTTCCTTAAAAGATTTTCGAGTCTGGGCATTCAGTATCTATGACGATGTACGGGTTTCCATTTTGAAGCAAAGATAGTCTTTACTGAAAATGATACTTGATTATTACTAATAAATTCTTACAATGAATGTCAATAATTGTGTAGCAGACGTTCTAACACTGTGGCTATTAAGAATGACCATATTTGGATTTTTATATGGTAAATTCTGTATTAGTATTGTGATTACTGGAACAAAATTAATCACCTGATGTGTTACTATTCATTTACCTTCACGAAGTGGGTAATTTGAATATAATTATAATAAATGAATACACGAAAAGGAATATTTTTGATGCGACTAATCTCTCGGCGCAACATATAAATATAGTTAAAAGTTAATAAATAAATATAATACCTGTCACAAAGACGCTTAGAAACGTCGTCAGCCAGCAGGCCGCTTTTGTCGACGGTGAAAGCATGTGTTTGAATAATTTATCTGAAATAAATAAATTTTAAATATGTATATTATTTTATTAGCTAGGTACGGGTAGATTCATTAATACACTTATAGCCTCAGCAAAAAGACCGTTTGCAAATTTTGCAAATAGTCTTTTATAAATATTGTAAAAAAGCAATTATGTTCATATTATTATATATTTATTTCATTCGTCAGATATGGTTGAGAACAGAGCAAATAATGTTTAATGTGATTTGAACGGACAAGAAAGTGCCCAGTTAATCATACTATATTAGATATAACATAATTGTTCCCCTCGTATTTATGCTTCCTTTTATTTGATCAAGAAAAGGTTACATAAATGTTGAACATAGGAATTAATGTTGCTGACTGCTATTCTACGTGTATTTGAAAATTATGACAAGTGATTCTTCATAATGAGGAAAGTTAATCTTAATTATATTCATTTGAGTTTTTAAAGTGGAATGTTTCAAATGTGAGGTATCATTAAAATTTATTCTACACAAAAATGGTCTGAAACGTAAAATTTTGTGGGTTGTATATTTCTATAGAACGTCAAACAATACGAGACTTCAGATCGAGTGGTCCTAGTTGTATCGTATCATTCAATGTAAACATTGACCAATAAATAAATATCCTCTCTACCCTCACAGACTAATTGGAGCCCCATCGCTATTGATGACGCTTAAACCAAGTGAGATCAATGTAAATTATAAGCTCAAGTCCTTATTATACTTCCTACATAGTTTCTTCTTTATATAAACTACATATTTAATATGAATCTCTGTATGAGAATTTATTTATTAAATCATTCTCATCGTATAATTTTTCTTATCATTAATACAAGATAATTAAGGGGCAATTTTCATAATACAAGTACAAGAAAAAATATAATTATGAAAATTATATTAATAAATTTTCATTGTCGTACATTAAATTAATAATGTTGAAAGTTAAATAAAGATAGATATTATCATATTAATATCGGTCTTGAGTCTTTCGAAGTATGATTTACAACATAACGACAATTACCTTGTTGCTTGATTTATTAAGAAATATATTACACTTCCTTAGAATCTTAGTCCCTTTGGATTTATGAACCTTCAAAATTGGCTTTTAAGACGAAAAAATTAAATTCTAATATAATGATTGCCGGTTTATTTTGTCTTTTTATTTATATTTATAATTATATTTATTATTTTTTATTGACTATATTAGAATTTAGATTGTTTTGAAAAATTTATAAAACAATACTAATAGCTTCATAATATTTTGATACGCAACTCTATATATTCCTAATGGTGTTATTTTACTCTAATTTGAATTATGTAAATAACATAAAAATATTTAATTAATGTGTCTTTCAGGAGGAAAACTTTTATAAGTCGCCCCCACTGTTTCTTTATTTATTTATTTATGGGAAAAGATACAGCTTATATTACAATAAATTATTTCGGCAGAGTAAAAACAATTTTACCAGAACAGTTTCCACGGTTATTTTGATATGGAGTGTACCTTACATTAAAAATAATAATTATTATAAAAAAAAAACAGCAAATATAGCAAGAACAATAATAGCAAGGAGTATAAAACATACAGTTTACAATAATTATGATTTATAAAGATCTGCATAACACCGATGGGATACCGGCATATTTCTTTCAATGCTTTTTTCATGTAACTTTACCCTTGACGATTAGCAAAGGAAGCTGCAAAATCATCTTCAAGTAGTCTAGAGCAAAAGAACCGCAATATAGGTTAACCTGTTCTTTACCTGATCTTAATGTAGGCTGGTAGACATGATATTACTTCTACGATGGTTAAATAATGAATTACTGAATTAAAATCGGTATTAAACATGTCAATTTCCCTATTCGTTGAAACATATGTATATCAGTCCAATTTTCAGAGTGGATCGCGTTTAATTCTTTGTTTCAAAGATATACAATGGCTGAGCGGCTATCCCTTGAGAACAAATTTAAAAGAACAGAATGAATTTTTTTTTCGAGATAATTTTAACTTTTTTATTTGAAAAAGGATACTTTCTTTCCGTGCGATATTCAAATTGATTTTAGGTCACATAAAAGCCAAAACATTCAACAAAAATTAAACCTTAATGTTCTTTTTTAAATAAATAAAATATAAACTTAAGCTCATTAAGAAAGATAATCCATATATTTCTATAACAAAAAAAAATACAAATAACATGTGCTTTAAATTATCGTCCTATATTACATATTTCATGTCCAATTCAATGTTACGATTTAAATTTACGAAACGTGAAAACGATAAACAAATTACTTGTATACGCAAGCTCCATTTCAAACACATAAGTGTATAAAAGAAGTCAAATTACACGGAAAAAAACGCTAAATGCTCGAAACAATCAAAAACATGCTCAGTAGAAACAAGAATAGTTTTAAATGTTATTTTCTATTGTATCCTATCCTTGTGAACAATTACGTGTGTAATTAACATCTTGTTTTACTATATCACATAATATTAATAAGTTAACGATTCGAAACGTATAAACACGATCCTATTATACGGTCACAAGCCAACCGAGATAACAATTCGTCTTTGTTATCGCTTGATTTATATAGAAACAACTGACAATAAATAATGATATGACAAATAAAATACTAAGTAAATATTTTTAAATCTAATGGTTGTGTCGTGGTATTAGCGAAAATTTTTGCTACATAACGATTGTTATAAATGTTTGAGCTAATTCAAACTTAGTTATTAATCAGTTAGAAAAAAACTATGTTGGAAACTCTAATATAATTTGAATATCCTGTAAGAAATTACGAAAAATACTAAAATTTTATTTTCTTCGTATTAAATTCTCTGAGTATATTTTATAAAAAAACCAAAAAACTAAGTCAAAAACAATATAGGAAGACAGAAACTAAAAAGGAAAAATTAATTTTTCACTTACAGTATAGTTGCTAATAAGCAATAAATTCTAAACATCTGCAGAAATTCGACCAAACACCTAAAGTAGATAGATTAACACCATTTTTATTTACTTTTCAATAAGCTTATTTAGTACCTTACTAAATTTATTAAATTTTTTGATATATAATCACTTTTTGAAGAAAAAAATCTAACATCGGTCCAAGATTATTCGATAAATCGGGGAACATACATATATACAAAAATAAAACTTTGACGAATTGAAAACTTCCTCCCTTTTTTGAAGTCGGTTGAAAAGGGACTCACCAAAAAGCGTTTTTA
>JAAAKD020000024.1:4784111-4796570 GCA_010014825.2 Danaus melanippus
CTAGACATTCTTGGCAACGGTTTTCCTTTTTCTGGCTCAATAATTTGTACATATAAATTAGGATAAGCTGTGTCCTAAGTATAACGTGTCCAATGATTTATTTGTTGGGCATATTCCAGGAGGATGCGAATAGAGGCAAGCCAAATTGGGAGCATCTGGCTGACGACTTACACGTACTGCTTACAGTAGAAGATACGGAGAACAGAGCAAAAATCAAGCTGGCTAGAGCCGTAGAAGAAGTTAAACGTCTACTTGTGCCCGTAAGTATATTTTTGAATGTTTCTTGGTATTTCATCATATATAAAAGTAGTGGCTTATCTTCAGGTGTTGTGGTGATTATTTGTAAAAAAATATGAATTTAACGACTGTAAGAAAACATTATCATACATCTTAGAAGGTAAAACAATATTTTGTCTCTGGTCTAACTATGAGTATATTTTTTCAGCAAGCGGACGGTGAGGATGAACTGAAGAAACGTCAGTTGATGGAACTGGCCATTATTAATGGCACATATCGCGATTCTAGCACGAAAGCTGTCGTGCCCGTCAACGGTCAGTGCCTAATAAGTATGGTCGCATTCATGTTTTGTCACTAATATACATTAAGAGTTTTAGTTTAGGTATTTCATTAAATAATATTATCAACTCTAGATTTCGGACATTACTACTAGGTTTTATTATTTTACAACTACATAATCACTACGTTTCAGTTCATTTGTAGCAAACGTGATCACAGGCAGACGAGTTGAAGGTCATTCAAATTCAACTTTCATCTCATTTGTCCGTGAGCAAGGTTGCTGAAAAGGAACCAAAACGTCGACATTATATAGTTGTAAAATAGTAAAATCCGAAAACTCGAGTTTTGTTTAAATTTCTTTTATTTATTTTTTTTGGATAGGTGTTTCTTTACTATTGCATATTTCTAAAATATATGAAACTTCAAGAAAATTAACACCGTTTTGCGCAATGTAAATATATTGATCATCGTTTAGCATAATGTTTGGCATATTTTTCTCTATGTAAGTTTATCTTATAAATTTATATTTTTATGTTTGTCCAACTGTCATTGCCTTCAAAGCTTCAACAATTAGCATATAGATGATTTGAGATCATGATACGTGTCAAGGGCTGCATAAAATTTTGTTTTAATATTTGTATTTATTCATGAAAATACTAACAAAAGGGATGATTCTTGAAGTTTATGGGTATATTGTTACGATTCGATTTATTAATCGTACATCATATTGTGTTAAGTTTTTTGTACCAACATGAGTAATACGATCACATTAAGGTGACTAACTTAATTGATTTGTGGCATGTTACGGTTATTAATTACTAATATGGGTGATTTCATTTACCAATATGATAAATCCATTTGCTGATTTTACTGAATGTTTTTGTTCAAAGTCTAAATATATTTCAAGCATATGTTTTGGTTACTTTGTTCTATTATAGTGGATTATCGTCAGCATCTGATGTGTTTAATCTTAATATTTTTACAATCTCTACATTTAATACTGTTATAATTAATTTCGCCTTAAAATTGTAATTCTTTATAAATTTATAACAACCGGAATTCACAGCCGATGAAGAATGGCGACGTGTGGCTGCTGAGACTCAACGGCTGCTTGCACCTGGTGGAGGAGTCGGTGGCGTCGGGAGCGTGGCCTTGCGCACTCCCGCCCCGTTGGGAGCACCGCTCATTTTATCACCTCGTATGTCCCAGGGGCCTCAAGGTCTCTTGAACGGTACAGGCGCTGGTGCTGCAGCTGGTCTACTATCACCAGGAGAGCCAGCTCATCAGCTGATTTACGCGTCGCCGTACGCTGAGTATGCTAACTACGCAGCGCTGACCAATCCTTTGCTGACTGCAGAGTATGCAGCCGCCGACCATACGGGTGGGTTGTTCGCCCGTTGATCTCTATACATTTGGTAACATCATTTTAATTAAATAATATACATACATTTAAATATCCATCAATCGTTCTACACATATATATTAATATTATTTTGACGATAAATATTATTGTATTCAGATGTTACCAAATGTTTATAATACTAACTAAAAGGTATCGGGTTATAAAAATCCACTAGACTCATGTAGTCAATATAGTTTAGGTAGGAACAAGTTATAGGAATTTGGTAATTTATAAGACGCACTAGGAGTTTTAAAAGTATTAACGCTTTTAACCAATTTTTTATCCACGAGTTATCCCTTTAACCTTTGAATAATTTTCAGCATGCCCCTTTATTTATACGGTTTTATTTGAAGCTTAAATCGTTCTTTGCTAACCATCGCTTTGTTATGAATTCATTAGAGGGACAAAAATAAATTCATTCATTGAAATATTATAGTCAGTCGCAAGCCAACTTCAAAAATCAATACACTAACAGACTAATACAAAGATAACGCCTTACTTAAAATTTTGTTAAATTTTTTAATGGGGTTGCAGCGTCGAGATATCTACTCGCTGGCTTTTGACATTGGCCACAATTGCAGACCACAATAAGATACGACAGGCTTCCAACTTCATCGTTTCGACCATCGCACCATTATTAGGATCTATGTACACATTGCCATATGATTTGCCTTGCCACAGACTATACATATTACCACAAATTATCCATTTGCCACTTTGTATGAAACAGATTCTGTCCAAAATACTTTATTAGTCTGTGCAAAGGTTTTTCTCATTTGGGTGTTTGTCTTTTGCCGTCCCTGACCACTTAAAGGGCCTTCTAAATTCATAAGAGCGATTTAATCTAGCATAAGAATTATGTTAAGGACGATCTAGTATAGTGACACGAACATATTGTACCTACGTTATGTTGTTTATATTAAATCATCATTGTTTTCTTTTAACCGTTTTGTACAGTGATACAAAGTATATTTTGTTTCTAAACGAACAAATATTATTTATTATATAGCACATTTTATATACACAAAGTAATATAATAACGATTTTATTGCATATACTCTACCGTTGTCATTTTGTTATGTTGAATGGCAGTAATATGAATAGAAAATAATTTAGTTTTATGTTTTCTATACTGCCAATAGAACACTTTAAGTTACCGATGTTTCATATACAAAGACAAAGATTTCTATATTATATTATATTTATATGTATTTATTTTAATCGGTGATTCCACGGACATATTATCATATTTAGCACAACTAGATATTTTTTTGTAATAACCTTCGCTTGTAATACAACTAATATAATAACATTTGGTGACCACAACTCATTTAGAACGTGATTTTCATACTAATTAATTACAGCATGAATTTGATTCATTATATCGATTTTCCGATTGTGATTAACAAGAATTTTAATTAACTGAAATCTCTGAATGATATAATAATAATAATAATAATAAAATTCAGTGATTACAAGCATAAGGGACCAAATACTATTGAAATTTATTGATATATACCCAACGTAATCTGTATTAATAACACTGACTACTAAGATTCATTATGATAAATATCGAACAATATAACAAACTCAATAACGTAACATTTTATGATAGCGGATACGAATGTTATATTACTGTTATAATATCTGATAATTTATTAATTTATTAGCCATATTATTATATTTATAAACATACCATAGGTTTAAGTATTTTTTTATCTTTTAAAGATGTTAGCTTAGAAAAGAGTGAGCTTTATGCAATATATAAAATCACTTAAGTATATTTTATACTTAGTCAAATGATTTATTCGCAGTAAAAGTTTAGAATTCAAGTCAAAACGTAACATTTTATATAGAATTTATGATTACTAAGCCAGTTTTTAGCATACCTACCTCTAACAGGTATCGCGGATGAGATTTATTTTTTTTTTATTTTTCCAAAGCAATAAAATAATAGTTAAAGTTTAGTAGTCTAAAATAAGAATAATATAATATAATTTAGTGATGCTGCCAAAAGTAAAGCTTCGGTATAAATAGTATTTCAAAAATTTGTAAAGCACATTGGCAGTTATTGCTGGTTTTATAATAAAATATTTAGTTTAGTAACTGTCGTAAAGCTAATAAGATAAAAATTCTTTTCAGCATTTAATTGTTTTGGCTTCCCAGGCGATGTCGACGGAACTTAAAAAAAATTCATTCCAAAATTAAATTCAAAGCAATTTGTGTTCAACAATTTATTTTGTTTGAAATATGAGGTATCTGCGGAAAGAATGTCAGAATTACCGTGTTTTTCTGCCAGAAATATGGATATAAAAGCCTGGAAGTCTTGTTATGTGGGTTAACATTGGGAATATATATTAGACACAGATGATATAAATCGTGTGCCGCTAGGTCTCGTGCGGAGGGCGGGACGGCTGACGCAAGTGAGGGAGCACCCTTACCAGCGCACTGCCTTACCGGCGCCTTAATTCCCGCCAAAACGCTCTCACGCCGCCATTTTGTTCAAGGTGAGAAGCGCGTGGCACCTTGTGGTAAATACGCTTGACATTTATTCCGTAACAATTTATATGAATCTCGTTTTTTAAAATGTCCAGCATATTTCTCACGAGCTTTACTGCCTCTGCTTACCGTCTCTCTGTGTCCTTATTTATTGTGTACTTATTAGTTTGTACGAGGATATGCCACTTTCTATTGGATCTGAAGTGACACTGCATAATTTGTAACTGTGATTTTTATATTTTCTTCTTTTATAGATTTTAAACATGTTGTGATGCGAGGCGTTGTAACATTGTTTTAGCGGTTGTATTTTCGAATTGCACAGCGTTACCAAATTACTCATTTTGTTTTTATGTCGCTGTTGTAATCGCAACATGTGCTTTCTAAGAGTCACGAATGCATTATCTATGCAAATAATGTTCTGGCGGGTATTGTTTAGAATTATGTATATGCAAGGTAAGAAGGATTAAAATGATCATCATGGACCTACTTATAAATGATTTGTAACTTGTTCAACGTAACCAAAAATTCAGACCGGTGCTATACTTCGGTTGTGAAATCCTTCTTTCCTAAAGTTCGCCCAGTATTAGTCAAAGGGAAGAGCATTTTCAGAATTAGTGCCATCGCTCCAGTATTAAATAAAAATGCCCCATCCTTTGACTTAACGTTTATATATTCATCACAAGAATCTTAGTCAATATAAGATTTTTATATGAAATTTTTTAAGCTAGTTGATTCTATATTTTGCCTTAGGTATTATTTTATTTACTTTCTTATTTGAAAGTTTCTTATGAGTAAGATTTTTTGCACTTGTGTCCTTGTGGATTTATGTGGCATCCAAGCCACTTACGTATTTTCACGCTTTACATAAAATGGATTTTCAATCTGAATACTATTCTTAATTTTTACGAAGAGATTTATATAATTATGTAAAATAATATTTCGATTGTTGATTGTAAATATTAAATGCATTTTCAGAAGATATACATGCAATAAATTGTCTAAAATTTTCAGCAGGCGTTTTTTATTTATTAGCTGACATAGTTTCGCGTTTGTTTTTTTTTTATTTACAATACATGTGAACACAATGAGTCAATAAAGTTGATGACGTGAAGTATTTTGGTCAATTGTAGCCTCACACGACTAACATGCAACTCCACAAGGCCAAGTTCCCGTTGACATAATAATTACAAAGTGCACCGTCATAACTGCTACTGTCACAATGCAGATATTTGTAACTATGTATTTATATTATATGAGTCACTAACATGCAAATATGTAATGACATTATTGTTACGTATCACAGAATTAACATGTATTTTTTTCTTAATCGAATGCTATCATATACAATTATTGAATTACAATGATGTGTTAAATAACTTACATACTTGCATCGGGTGCTATGGTTATATAAGTGATAAATTTATTACCTATGCTTGTCTGTTGTGGCGATGTTTGATGCATAGGTATCCAGATGTGTCAGGCACCGCCTTTGGGAACTATTGGGCATTTAATCCTATATTGTAGATTATCATTATCATACTAAATTATTTTAACATTTTCAGAACCATTAACTAAGTAAACTAATTTAAATATACGTTGTATAATTATTAACAGGAACATAGCATAATGTCGCGGCACGAATGCCTGATAGCCTCCCTTTATATTATCAGAATTTTATATTTGAATCCGTACACAATAGATCGATCCGAGATCCAGTTTGATCGCTTTTTAGCTGCATGACGCCGGTTTCCGTACTTTTTGAGATCATGAGCCGTTTTCCAAACAAACAGAATTTGTTATATAAATATGGAGTCTGACGTTTAGCGCGAGCAGCGTAAAAGCGTTGAAGCGTTCGACCTCGCGATTGAGGCTACGTGTACTCGGACCATGACATTTTGATACTAACATTCTGTTTTTTCTCTCTTCTCGTTAACCCGGCTAGGTGAGCGAGGAGTTAACGGAGAAGCGGTCGGCTCCCGCAATGGACACTAAGTCGCCGTAACATTATCATCGGAACATCGACCACCATGTAGCTATAGCTGTTGGGCCTTTCAAGTTAACATGTACTATGTATTTTAATAGTCTAACTATTAACATTATATGCCTGTTATGTTTATAACAAGATGATCTTTATTAACATTTTATTATATTTTGAAGTGGCACACGCCATCGACTATATTTACTGTATTGTAACATTGTACTTCTGTTGTCGCTTGACCGTTGTTGTTAGAGCACGAATGTTGTTAGGTTACCCTACCTACCGCGGCGCTAAATTTATTTAAGCTATCTGTAGAGTTTAATTATTTATTAGATTTAGATATATACATATATAAATATTCACAAAATATTGTAAATGTTAATTTTGTTAAGCATAAAATTTGGCGCCGTTAATATATGAAATATTTTGGAACTGTTTCTATTTTCGAAATTTTATATATATATTTCCATTTAGTTAAAGCAATATATTACATCTCTTCTATTTGGATGCATGATTAATTATTGCGCAGATGTTTGAAATACCTTTTCACATATAAACTTTTGCAGTTTTATAAATGTTTTATAAGTATAGTACAAATTACATAAATATTGGGATTTTGGAGATGAAGAACCGTCGTTTCTCCGGATAGCAAAAAGAGGCAGGATAGCGGTAACTGTTTAAATGTAAGTATCAAAGCTAATATTTTATCAAAAATATATAGAGCAATATTTAATTTGGACTGATATCGGATCGATAGTCTAATAATTTTTTCGTACATTCATCGATCGCTTTCATGTTTTGGCAATATATTACAATCTTAAACCAAAGAGTTAATATATGTTTGTCATTGTTTTTATTTGAGAATTTTACATATAATGAATTCAAAATGTCTTCCGTTGTTTTATACCGTCGATGTGTGTACGAAACTATTTTTGTGTTTAGTTATATTAATAGCATTATATTTTATATTCTGTAGTGCTTAATATTTTTGTATAACAAATGAAATATTGCGCATCCCAAGTGCCTTATATTGTACAATGTTTTCACTTTTGTGGTTCTATGATATGTTATATTGATTATTTAAACATAGAGTAAAAATAAGAAGAGATTAAATTATTGTTAACTTCGCTTAATATTAACTATAACTATGTCATTTCAATCGAGTAATTAATCATATTTTTGTAAGCTCATAGTTTATCTAGATCTTAAAGCATTTTCTTATATCATTTTCTCATACAAGAATCTCTTGTATAAACAATCTCTAACTATTAAATATTTTTAGATTAAAGGACGCACATATTGAAATCTCAGTATAAACTCGAAATTTATTAATGAAATGTAAACTGAGCAAATGTTTCACGTAGTTAATTGTTATGTACATAATAGTGTTATCGAATGCAATAATATTTTGACAATATTTTAATATGTTAAAGTTAGTGCAATAGATGTTATAACAAATTTAAATTTTATAATAGATTCTGATAATACCGTGCGAATAATAAAAAATTTAAAGGTTTGAACAGATCTGATATTGAGATTAACGAAGTATAAATATATAAATAGAAAGAATATAATGTTACTCTGGTATTATAATCATTAAATTTTATTTAGATGTAAGCATTAATATTGTCACTTCTTATTGTTTATCTGAACAAAATCTTTGGCATTGATATCTAGATTTTTTACAAAATTAATATGTTGTTTCTAATTCGCAACAATCATTAAAGTTACAAACACTCCGTCCATGAATACTTCATTATTTAAGTACTTAATACGAATATATCCGTAACGGTGAATATAAATTGATGTTAAAATGCTTACCTTTACAATGGAACATACACCTATGCCGATTAACAAAGAAAAACATACAATTTCATCACAATTACTATCTTTTCTAATATTTTATATGAGAATATTCTTCTGGATTCTGTGTTTCATCTTTTATTTCTCGATGCTTATATAGATTTATGTTTCACTTATTTTATATTGCATAATTTAATTTTCATGTTTCTCTCACATGTTTGATCTGGTTTCGTTAACGACGTCCTAATCAGAGTCCAATATTAAAACAGATATAAAAATATTTTATTATAATAAATATATGATATTTAAAATATCTTATAATTTACTTTAAAAGTAAATTTATTTACTTTTTAACATTTTGCTACTACGCTGTGTTTGGTACAAAAAATAATATACAAAGCATTTGCGACAGATGCCATAAGCTTCGTTACACGATCTTAGTGGAATAACTATGCAATATTGTGATTAAAGCGATTAACGTACAAAGATTTTTAAATGTCTGTTTATAGTAGTTAAAATGTTTCATACACTCGTCTGAGACATAACTTTGTGCCATCACCAACGGACTTGTGTTATTTTTTATTTGTACTTATTTAACCTACAATGGCGTATCACTAGTGCCTTACTGTAAATATTTATATGCTATTAAAACAAGTATTATAGAGGAGAAAGGATTCTAACAGTTGTTTTCCAATATCAAATATAGTATACTTTTATATCTTAGTTAAGTGAGATTGTGCATATTACTTATGTCTGTTTTGATGTGTGTTTAAGATTGATTTTGGCATTAGTAAATATATTATTTCAAAAATGTACAAGCTGTCTTTCTATTCCACATTTGGCCCCGTTCAGTTTTATATATAAATTTGTTTTAAATTTTAATACACAAGATATAATTTTTTACCATATAATATTTATTTCAGAGATGTAAACAGAATTAAATATATGAAAGAAGACTTGTTAGAAATTAGACTTGTTTGAAAAAGAAGACGATGAATTCAATTATTCCTGTAAGATATATTAATGACATAAGAATTCCTTGAACTTTAGATTTTTTAATCAATGACGTATTTAAATTTCGTTTAAATTATGCATGCAATTTAAGTTAAACATTTTTTAATAATATAACCAAGAACGCCAGCTTTAAGAAGAACGGGAAGTTTTTTTTATTCCATGGCTTACAGAGAAGAAATTATTGTTCTAAGAAAATAATAATGAGAGTTGTCTATAATTTTTAGAACAGCGCCACCTGTTGTGAAAAAGAGGTACTAAAGTAATGTGAATATTCCAGAAGAGGAATCCTATATCATCAACAGATAGCGTCTACCCCAAAGTTATACGAAATGTAATTTAGCTAAATAAATATCTAAAACAGAGAAATCCTCTAAAAATGACATGCAGTAATTTAAATTAAAAACTAAATTATTTCTAAAATTAATTTAATTTACCAAGTTATTCACAAAATATAACACCAAGTTTATCAAAGCACCAATATCAAATACACTCGATTTACCTCCTTTAGGTTTAACCATTTTACTCGGGAGTTCGTCTCTTTTTCGATGTAAGAATACTGAAAACTTCAATGTTAACAAGCATAGGAAAGGTACACACAATACAAACTGTTATCAGTAAACATTAACAATTGGGATTTTTTTAACTTCAAGTTCTTTGTTGGAAATTATTATTTATTTATCAAAACGTATAATAAACGTAAAATATTTTATACCAAATAATTTGCTGACACAATGACACTTGTAATCACGTTGAAATGGTGTTATAATGGTCACGCTGATTGAAAAATGGTATTTGGTGAGTGAATAATGAAATAATTTACAATATTTATTCCGCACTGCTGTTTCGGTTGTAGAGATTCATAAATATTGCAGATATTTTTACAAACTTATTTTACCCTTGCAAAGTTCAAGACAAACTTAAATTGCAAAATAGTTATGAGCGAGAAGTTTGTAATAGAATTTCATTCATAAATTTAACTTCCCCTGTAGTCTGCAGTGTTAATAATTATCACGTGCTAGACATTTTAAAAGCAAAATTATGTGATGTTTATTCTAACTAACTGAATATTAATATATTTATTAAAAACTAATTAAACTGAGTTATATAGGATGCGTTTCATGGTCAGCCAGAGGTATCTTGAAATCTATGAAACTTATTTGGACCACACTATAATAAGAATGATGTAATTTTTATAGTATGAACTTAAACTTATACCCTATACCTAAGACTATATGTTTGCCTCGATTTTAGGATAGCAATGTCATCACATTGCTTGTGCCGTATCAGGAACGTTCTGGTTCACGCGGCCAGGTGTTTATTTCACAGAGTCAGCAAAGTCACTCGTGCATTATTTTATCCTCCCGTACAATTTTCAATTAACCTTCAATATACTATTATTATTTGTTTCCTGTATTATAAAACAAAAATAAATTGCTGTGTAAAATTAAAAGATATGTATGTACTTTCAAACAATTTCATATGGGGTACATATATCTATAAGTAATATCATACGATTACATGGGATACTTATTATCCAAGGCGGCTTTGCCTTGTTATATTCTATATTGTTGCATTTTATTCGTTATAACTTTGATTTTTATGCATGAGTTCCTATAAATGATGCATAATTGGACCGGTATTTTTATTTTTAACATTTATAGGCCGTCCCATAATAAATCTTACTCATGTGAATCATAAAATCCTAAATGATGAATGGGAAATCGTATTTGGGCTTAAGTATAATGGAGATTTCTTGTAGATAAACCTTAAAACGTTGAATTATATTAGGTCGATTTCGCAACAAAGACGTTAAAATGAGGTTTAATCGTAATTTATGGTTTATGGTTAACTATTTTAATGTTCATGTAATAAAAGATAAGAAATAAGCGAATAAATAATTGCCTTTTCATAATCACATTCCAGAAAATACCAAAGTAAAAACAAAATCATTCAATGTTTGCAACTACAAACAAAAACAGAAAGCAAAACTTAGCATTCAGATGTTATAATATAATTTTGCAGCATTGTTTCTTTGAAGTATTGTGCGTGCGAGGGAATCCTAGATGGCTAGGGGCAGTCGCTCGTAAAATTGCAGCGAACCTTGGGGGGACGTCTCAAGACGCCCGTGCATTCTTATACGTATAGTAAATAAAAAGATATTAAATAAAAACATTTTGAAGTACATATTTTTTCTTTTAATTGTTTTATTTCGTATTTAATTTTACTTATATTAATTATCAACAGTAACATTTTTATTGCTCCTTTTTGTTTTTTGCATGTAAATCTTATTTTTACGAAAAAAATATTCATTATAAGTATTTTTTCTAATTTTATTTCATTTTAAACTCTATCTATATTTTCAATATACTGTTCAACAAAGAATCAACCTTAACAAAGTCGAGGGCGCGGGGTCGTAAACTTCCCCTTGTGCGCCGACACTCACTTTCCTACATTTACACACGTTCAATTCAATACGAGAAGCAGACCTCAAATAATATTGTAACAACTTAGTTTTCATATGCTAAGATCATTTCATATCAGTCCTATGATTGTTAATGAAAATCATACATTACTTTCTTTGCTTGTCAGGGAATATGTAATAGAAATGAAACTAATTGCAAATATTGTAGAAGACTATTTCTAATACGTACTGTGAACATGACGTGAGCAAAAGAACAATAAGATAGAGTAATCTATTATAATTACAGCTGTGTCAAAAATAAATAAATTAAAATAAGTATTTTTTGTCTCAGGCTTTGAATTTCCTCTCAAACTATTTCACAACACAAGATATACAGTTATACTGTGTTTTTCCAGAAATTACTTTTACTTATACGTATAGTACTCAGGAACACACGTATATAGGTAATTACAAGATTATAACCATCACACACAAACAAATGTTACAGTTATAATAATCTCATAACATATACATACTTTGTTTTAATTTTTCTTGAAACATAAATTAATGTTTTCATGTTCCTCTTTTTAATTAGATCTGTAGGCTTGGGTTATTAATTATTTTTCATCAAAATTAATTTCGTTGATCCTTTGGGACCTCTAATAACAAAGTAACTTTTATCATAAGTTCAAAAAATTTACAACGTTCGTTTTTCACATAAATTAAATTTCTACTACTAAGGTAATTCTGACATGAAAAATGTCTTCTCTGTTCGCTACTTATATTTTAATAAAATTTTGAAAAATTTCCCTAGTGGCTGACGTCAGATATTTTAGTTCGGACTTC
>JAAAKD020000024.1:5173946-5183960 GCA_010014825.2 Danaus melanippus
TCATGTTGACGTGACACAGACAATTTTCAATTTGCCGCCAAATCGTAAAACAAATGACAAATATATGAAATATATACTCAGTAATATTGGCAAAGAGTTCTATTTTAAAATTTTAGAATTATTTTTTATTTATAAAAGAATTCAATTTTCCGGTAAGCTATATTTCACCGTCACAATTGATAAACATTTAAACACGTAGGAATAGATTTACGTCAAGACTGCGTTTCACACGGCCAACTATATGTCGCGTTGTCAAGATCGGGTTGCGGCGAAAACCAATGTTCTTGTGCCACAAGAAAATAATACTAAAAATAATATTTACGCAGAAATACTTTAAAATAATTACGTTCTTTTAAAAACTTGAAACTAAATTGTCTAAGATAATAACAGAAATTGCCGCAGTCAAAGTCGTGTTTAACAGCTGAGGTGGTTGTTTGCAAAAATAAATATGATGCTCAAAAAATAACTATTCCACGCGGACGAACTCGCGGGCACAGCTAGTTAGTTTATAGAAAGCAAACACAACAAAACAAAATAATAGAGCAGTTTAAGGGAAAAGGAACAAAAACGTGACAGTTATTTTTGTAGGCATTTTAAATATTATCATATTGATTTTATTTATAGCCTCAATCGTATTAAGATTCTTCTATTACGTGTACTTAATTGTTGCTAATAGTTTTACGAACAACAATATAATGGTTATCAAAATTATAAAACAGTAATAAAGAAAATTAATAGTTTTCATGTGGCTACAAAAATAAACATAGATATATATATTAAATTTTAATATAACTATTCATGAAGAAAAGCCAGACAATACATTTACTTTACGTCTTTAGGCACAACCTAGCATCTTTACGTTTTAAGGGTTTTTATGTCTCTTTTTAACAACAACTATTTTCGTTAAAAAGTATTTTTGTTCTATGTGAGTCATTAAATTTTATGTTAAGAATGTTATTTACATGTAATTTTCATTAAAACGTAGGAATCAGTAATATTTCTGATTAAATAGTTATTAATAGAGAAAAAAATATAAAGTTGTGGATATAAAAACTATAGTTTATAAAAACATGGTGTTATGAGGCCATGAAGTTGTAGTCACGCAAAAAAGAAATATTTTAAAATATGCTATTAGTCACTAATTATTATGTTAAGGAAATAAATGGTCTGTTGTGTTAATATAAAATTGGTTTTATATTTAAATAGATGAGTAAACCAATATTAAAATTATTATTTTAATTATATTATACACATTTTAAGTATTATTTGAATACTGAAGTATTATTCAACGTTATTGCTATTGCATATTAACTTTTTGGTTAAGCCTCCAATTCTATATAAATGAAAATTTTTAGTAAATATTCTAAGATTTCAAAAATTCCCAAAGAGGGTTGATGTCAGGCAGGCGGCCGGTCGTAAAATAATTAGCAAAAACTATTCACAACATGTAAGGCAGACCCTGGCTAAAGCTGCGAAATTGCTAGGTAGAAGAAGAGATTCTACGATTTCAAAAAATGTAAATATTCTGCAGTCAAAGTTTTATTCCATTTATATGTATATGGTCAGTGACGTTCTAATAGTATGTATTAATTTTTTGTTGTCTTGACTTTATAAAAAGAACATAAAATAAAAAATGTGTATTTTAAAAAAAATAATTTTCGTCAATATTTTGATTAAATATTCCAAAAATTGTTTATTTCATTAAAGATAAACTGTGTTAGTTATTGGATTTTCTAGTCAAGGTTATTTTGAGTATTTTTATGGATAGTCGACATAGTGCGTGAAGTGATACGGTTGACTGTTCAGGCGTCGGGAAATTTATATGTACGAGTGCAATTTAATGTGAATTTACCAATAAGTATCGGGTAGCCATAGAAATGCTTATTTGAAAGTATTTATTTGAGCCCCAATTTTTAGAATTTTATTTCAAGAACATATGTAAGCACACGAGTGGTCTATGGGATGGTTCTATTGGTCGTAAATAAATTTAGATTTATGGTATACATGATGGTATGTATGATTTAAAAAATAATTCAAGCATTGATAATGGGTCATTAACAAATAGGTAAATTTTTTTTTCAGTTCATTATAACTTACTTCTTAATACTAATACTTTCGCCACCACAAAAAAATCGCTGTCAGCAAATCTTTCATCCGTGACATATGACTTTATACATTTTTTTTTATAGCGTGGTTCATCAGAGTCTATAGGTCTATTGTAGGGAAAGAGTTACTAACGTGTTTAACAGTTTAATGAATTAACTATATCAGTGTAAAGATGTCTTGTTCTGAAACATTTCCGTAATATTAATATGATTAATAGATTTTCTTCAGGATTTGAGAATGAATAGACTGGGGATGAGGTATAAGTAACAGGATAATTTAAGTCTTTGCAAGTTCACTCTTAACTTTTTATCTAATATTTTTAACGAATTTTAAGATGACAGTATGAGATACTGTCTGAGGAATAAACTAAACGATATCGATTTTATTATGTCTATAAACTTTATAAGATAAACATATATGTATGTATGTCATAAAAGTGACAATGGTCTGAAAAGTGAAGTTGGTGCTTTGAAAGTATCTGAATTATTATTTTTCTAAACTTTACTGGTTATAAAACCTCAAATCAGTAAATTACACCGCGGCGCGAACAACATGACTAATTGGACGCTAAGTATACATATACCCTGCAACATATGTTCATACGTTCGTCAAATTACGTTCACCGGAGATAAAATAATTCCAAACCCATCAACATGACTGTGACACAAATATGTATAAACATATATATTATTTCTAACAAAGATATTTAAAACAAATTTATAATATATATGTTGAGTGTTGTCTAGGTTTATGGTGAAGATCGCTCGCCTTTAAGTTCAGGAGTGTATCGTGTTTGCTTTTACTTAACTACCACAACAATGAAAGCGCTGGGTCATGCAGGCACATATATATTAAATATTGTATAGTCCGACTTAAATTTGAATTCAAATAATGATCCAAAATAATTTGAAACTCAAGGAATTAATGAAGGTTATATATAATTGTGGGTAAACTAAATAATAAATGAAAGTTCATGAGTCAACAAGACTTGAAGTTGTATTTGAAGCACCTCATTGAAGTTCTCATTGTGTTCATACTGGGTAAATTCATAAACTTTACAAGGGTGCCCTAAATTCCTGACATGTTTATATTAATTACTCAAGTTTAAACCCGATATTCATTAGTTTTTTTTATTAAAAGACTGTGTTTAGAGAAAGTCGGCGTTGTTTTATAATTATGTTTATGTTATGGATCTTTTTGATCGTAAATTTTTACGTGTTTGATCACGTAAGTTAAATGTGACATATATTTTAAACAATTTAAAAAAAAAAAAATAAAGGTGAATTATTAAACTATATTTTATTTATTTATTGTTAATTTTTTTTGTTGTTTTGATGAGTTTCAAAGTGTCTGTTTCAATTCGCCTGCTCGTGATCATTTTTATTGCAAAGTCATTGAATGAAACTGGTAACAATAACGAAATATAACATAAAACTGGTTTTTATTTAAGTTATACTCGCAAAAGAATAGGAAAATAGATATTGGTAAGTAATTATTCAGCCTTTTTGAGTTGATATGTGTATATTAGTAAATAAATCCAAGAAGAAAAGGGTATAACTTTAAAATTACATCAAAACTTAATTGTAACATTATGTATGATTTTCTTTATATTGATATGAAAGAATATATATTTGTGTGTGTGTGTGCGTGTATATACATATGTTGTATTAGAGGTATCATTGTAAATTAGTACAATTATATTTTTTTGTAACTTTTAGGCTACATTTTTTATTAAATAGTAAAAAAATGTTACTGCAGTGCACCAATTATGATACGGTAAAACGATTCCAGTATGATTTCCTTTTATACATTAAACTTGTTAATGGAGTTTGTTCATCTGAAATTGGAAATTGATCAATTCAAATGTGAGAACTTACCTAAGTAAAGAAACGTTGTCTGAAAATTTGTTAAATTGTATAGGCAAGTAACATTGCATTATTTTAAGGAATGGAGCTTGAATCAAATTATAATAAAAATTAAATATGATTATTGCAACGTATCTCTGTTCTACAAATAATGCTACGATTCATTAATTATTTATATATTTTACCTGAAGTTTCTTCAGGTAAAATATTATATTTGTCTCTTATAAATCGTTTATTGTTTTTGTAATATAAGTAGTGTTGCCCAAATGCAAGAACAAGACGAGACTTGGCCAGTCTTGGTCTTGGTCTTGCATCAACACACCTGGTCTTGGTCTTGTTCTTGCAGCAAGAGTCTTGCCATGTCTTGCAATTACTTATTAGCTTGTCGCTATTTATTAAACATTGCTTTAGATATTACAACAATGCATCAGAGTAGGTACATTTTGTGCTTGAATTAAAATAGACATAATAAAGATTAACTAAATTAATAAATGTCAAAACATTTCATGAAAATTTCAAAAAATCAACTGACTCCGGTTGGGGTTTGAACCCACGACCTAAGCGATCAGTCCCGATGGTCTTACTAAGTTTTCTCATATTTTATTATATTCGGGCCTATAAACAGTGCATTAACCCTATAGCACGCTCTTTATATTATTCGTTTACTTTTAAAGTAAATTTTTACACGTTTGAAGTGTATTAAAAGTGACTATAATATTAATTAAATCGGTGGCTTTGTGTTTTAAAACCACACAGAACAGCATAATGTATTCGTGTCCATTCCAAGCACCCGAAATCATATTTTATTCTTCCTAACACTTGCACCCTGTGGCGGCATTCAAACAGTGTAAAATATTATGCGCGCGCGTATCTTGACCTTGTACTTCCGAATATTTCTATGACAGGTCTACTGATCCAAGTCGGGTCGGGTACTCCCGACCTTATATGATGCCGACAAGGCACCGCTCACTATCACACACAGTGCCGATCGTCAAAACTAGGGATGCACACTTTTTTCTTTTACTCAATATTTTCATTCGCTATGTACGTTTGTTTATAGTACCTAGTGTTCTTAATTCTCATGAGTTCAATTTTTCCAAAAAAAAAACATATTTTTTGTATCTTAAAGAATCCCTAAGCGTATACTTCGAATTCCTATACTTACTTCCTGAAACTATCCTCAGTCCTAACTGCAAGACGCAAGAGTCTTGCAAGCTTGGTCTTGTTCTTGCTTAAATCTTGCACAGTCAGTTTTGGTCTTGGTCTTGCAAAAAATACCCAGTCTTGGTCTTGGTCTTGTTCTTGCAAAAATTCAAGACCAATACCAATACTGCAAGACCAAGACCGATTTTGGGCAACACTAAATATAAGTTATAACATATGATGAGAATGGGTTGTCGTTTTAGAACTTAGATTGGTTTTGTTACGTTTTTGTTAATACTTTATTAAATAAATAATAATAATAAGAATGTTGACATTCTTAAAAATTACTATTATAAAATCGAATCTTATACACATTTATTTAGAATAATTAACCCAATCTTATTTAGAAAAGTTAATGCGTCTCCAAATAATATAGATTTTAAAGCAACATTCAAATGTGTTCCCTAGCAAAAATATTTTCTGCACTCCGCATGCAAATTTTATTTGAATAGATAAGTTTTCAGTTCAAGCCTTCAGCAGTGAGATCAAACAGCTTTATAAGATTAGTTGCAAGATGTTCCATCCCGAGTCAATATTGACAGAGCCAAGCCATCACGTGGTAAGAAGCAATTTCACCCTACAACTTTAGATTGTCCTCCAACGGTAGTTATAGAGCTGTATTTGTATTTGATATATAACGTATTTCATCAAGTCTATCTATTATTGTAACCGCAGTCATAAAAATAGTATGAAGAAGTGTCATTTGGTCGTGTGTAACAGACAACATTTATATGTGTTTGTTTATTGTTCAGTAAGGAAATTTGCTCTAATATAATTAAAAAGCAAATTACATTATAATTTTTTTGTATTATAAGGCAATTTAATTTTTCAATTACAATTTAGTTAATGGTTAATTGAAAAAACTATTCATATAATTTTGTTACTATCAAGAATTATTATAAAATAAATTTCTCGATGTTTTCGTTGCAAAAGATAAATTACTGAATTAGTAACGCAAAGTGTTGAAATGTGTTTCAAAGCCGCAATAAATGGATAACATTACTTTAAGTTAGATATAGCCATTGTTGAGGAGATAAGATTACGGTTAATTCGCTCCTAAGTCGGATTTCATTTCATGTTATCTTGTTCCCACGAAAACTTAATTAATAATTTTAAGGAAAATTTTACTTAAAGTATTTTCCGTATCATTAAAGAGAATTATTAAAACCATAGTTTTGGTTTATTATGGATACATAAAAAAATTAAAGTACTTTAAACAAATTTTTTTTTGCTTTGATTAATAATATTAATATTTGGTGTTGTAACTATTAAATCTAAAAAAAGGACCTTTGCCATGGCGAACTTATGAGCGAAAGTCACATGTAGATTTGTTTGATCGCGACTACTTTACAATTATGTTCATATGTTAGCCGTAAAGTATCTATTATTTATAAAAGTTCTTATCATTATCGTTTTTGTCCACGCTGAAATAATATCTTATTCCATTTGCTTGAAGACAAAATAACGGACAAGTTATTAGTCTATACAATTTCTTGATATAATTTGTTTTTTTGTTATGCAGTTTCTAAACATAAACTAAAAAAACTGGCAAACAAAACTATATAAAAAAATATAAAAGACAACAAAGGAAAGTAATATACAATTTTAAAATAAAATTTAATATAATTACATATGTATATACAATGAGAAAAATAAATTAAAATTTATCATTTTTAAAAACCCATTCATAATCTCAAGCGCACGCTCACAGACACAGGTATACCAACACCTACACGCCCACACAAAGATAAAAGTACTCCAACAAACATCCACTCAAATTGCTAATAACCGTTTTTGATTCGGGAACTAAAAACTAATAAACATCACTTAACTTATATACGTAATATAATATATTAACTTGTCTTGAAAATTTTTTACTTTATTATGGCTTTAAAGTAAATTCATAAACATTAATTAATTTTAACACTTAAATATTATTGATTTAAACCTTATTTTCCTTTGAGCTTTAAATACAAGTTTCATTTTAAAATATTACATTACTATTTACTTGTATACATTAACTTTTACCTTTAAATTGTACTATTTCCCCTACAAATTTGTAATAGCAATTTTAAATTATTTGAATAGGGGACTTTGACTGAAAGCTTTACTAAAGCATTCACTCAATCTTTTTGTTTACGACGCAATGAATTTGGCATTTCAGACACCTGCCCGAAACTGTGGGCAACGCTTTGTTCCCGTGAATAATTTCCTACGCTCGGCTTTTATCTGCGTAATTCGCTCTTTTATATAACTTCGTGATTGGTTTCATTTACATTAAAATGTCTGTATTGGATCTACGAGTAGGTATGTATATCATAAATTTCTTTAATAGTTACTTAGATAAGGATATATTGTTTCTTTTTGTATGCACTGAATATATTTATAAAATTAACCTAACATATTTGTGAATAAATATTTATCTATTCCAGAGGTCATCTGTATATATTTTGAAAGAAATCGTAACATATGTTAAAATCACAAGACATATTAAAGGTGTGTGATAGGTTGAAAAACATTCGGATTATTCCCTTGAGGGCAATACTGGTACATAATATAAGACTTTAGTTTACCTATTTTCCAATGAACGTTCTGAAACTTCCCATTATACATGACATTCTTCAAACACAAGGGAAAAGGGTCTTTAGCATGGCGACATGAAACTGGTCCCAAAGCGGAAGTTGGTACTACAAACTATTTATTCTAAATTACTGAAGGTAGACAGGGTTGAGGTTAAATACTTCAACATTTAATTTATCCCATGTAGAAAATATATGTATAACTTAATATACATAGATAGGTACTCATTGTTATAAAACTATCTTTATATGACTTATCGTTTGGAATATTCACTTGAAGTTTTTGATTTCTTACTTATTATTTAAAAATAAGACATTTCCATTATTACTCAATACCCTTTTTATAGTAACACAAATGATACAATCTATGAAATATTATTTAATTTTATCAGTAAAAGAGTTTTTATTTTCAGTTTAAATACTTCAAATTTTGATAACTTAACTGGAAAATATTTTTGTTTAATTTAAGTAAAAATAATATTTGAATAACATTATTTGTATTAATATCAATTATTATGTATTATATTGTTTTCTTACACGAGCCATGATTAATGAGGTTTGAAAGAATAAACTTTTCATGTCTTGTGCCTGAGATTATTTGATACTTCTGAGATGTGGTTTGTGTAATCACATTTTTTGTGCTAAGGAATACCACATACGTATTTTACTAATGAAATGAAACCTCAATATGATTATTCCTTAATTTGTTCATTATGTTTCTTTACAATAGATTAGTTAAATAGAGTTTTCATTGTGTTCACTCAAAATTAATTCCCCAACTTCTCAAAGGGTTACCGAGTTTTGGAGCCATCGTTCTTATTAATTATGTTACTAGGAAACTTTGTTCACAAGACATTGATTTATTAGTGTAGATATTATTAGTGTAGTATATTTGGATATTTTCAATAGGACATGAGACTATAGAAATTTATTTGTCGTGTATAGAAGTAAAAGGTAAATATTGTATAAAAGTATAATGTAAACAGCTACAAGAAAGAAAACAGACTAATGGTAATAAAAAGAGAACAGAACTAATTAAGAGCGTTTAGATTTCTTTTTAGTTTTAATGGTACTAATAGATAATTTAACATTCTAAATTAGATTGTTTCAACCCTTGAATAAATTCGTAGACTTATGATAAATGTAGACCAAATGATTTTAATATATATGACTTGTTACTGGTGTATTATATGGTATGAAACTCATAAATTTTAATAAAATATTGTACACGATTTTTTGAATTCCATAACGCATCACAGGGATTATAAAAGATTATTATCGGCTTCTTTGTATCTTTTTCATTCAATAAACCTTTATTTTCCTCTTTTTTTTTAGTTTTCTCGTAGGTATGCACAACAAATCCATACATTTCATTGTGAGCCACGTTGAAGTGTCCTATAGTAAAACAAAAAATAACTCTCTTGTCTTCAACATCTAACCATTATCTTAAAATTGCTGACAGTTAACTAAAGACAGGTTTGGATATCAAGCAGTAGCAATAACTTAAATAACAGAAGCCGCAAAAATGAAATAACAAGAACGCGATATTTCGGTGTTGTAAATTACTGTTTCGCTACATATTTTATATTGGTATTTAAATTTGTTTTTGTAAATTGTTATTAAAAGCTTATTCAAAAATAAATAATTCCACAGGCTCTTTTTTAAATTTAATTTAAAACTCCGAATTATTTTTCACATATTTCACATCTCTCTTTAAGTTTTTCTCTTTCTAATATGAAATTTTTAAATATCGTTGTACCGCTTTACTTCGAAGTTCAGGACAATGATTAGTTAGTGTTGATTTAAGTGACATTTTAATATATGACGGTAAAATCTGAATATGATGTGCTTTTTTAATGACCGATTATAAAAAAGAAAAATTTATTCAATCTATCCTGTACACTATGTTCGTAATTAACTTATTCAAGATATATATTCATAATTAGAGTATTAAATTTTTCCAGAGGGTGCCCTACTAACTATTTTTCCGATATTTGGTTTTGGGCATACGGGTACGCGACCCCGGATCCTCGAGCCACCACTTTCATACCTTTATCTCCAGTCCATGAAGGTGGTGTCCTGTACCTCCCCCCTATTCCATTCCTAACCCTTCTCCCCCCCTCTCTATCTTTACCCTTTCCTGGTTTTACCCGTAGAACGGGGTTTTGGAGGTCAGACGGCAGTCGCTCCGTTAAAACCACTCTTCGCCACTCTTATGGATAACGGCATAGTGAAAGGACTGGGTACGGCTAGGGCGTCGC
>JAAAKD020000024.1:5462387-5477519 GCA_010014825.2 Danaus melanippus
TTTTTTATATTTTTATAAATTATCCCGTAAATGTCAACACAAAACGACTATGAGCATTAAAGTATCGCTCATAACTATGTGCATAAATCCAAGTAACTAAGCTAACGTCTTGTATGTACTTGTAATACAAGTTTCAGTACAAAGGAGTGACAGACAGTGAAAAATAAGTGAAGAGTACCCCCTAGACCGTAATTCAAATACAAACTAAATATTTATGTCCTTCATTTCTTACTTTGTGCTTCCATCACGCATATGATAAATTCAATTTCACTTGCGTTGAAATACCTAAGTATATTTGCTAGGTTGACACTGATTTTATCTAATTTCAAGAATATCGGAACCTATAATGATTTGTTGAAATAAATTTCCTTTATTTATATCAAATTATTGGCTTTCAATTACATTTTGAACGACACTTAACTTCTAATCTTTCAATATGCATTAGCCAAGTGATATTGTAATTTTAGCATCATTAATACAATCACATTACGACTTGTATTAACATAATCCATAAGAAATAAATCTTCGATAACTAACTTACAGCAGATATAAAGCATAACTCTTCAACCGACGATAAAACGAGGACTTATTTTGGTCTTAACTTTATAATATTAGAATAATACATTGAAATACGCTTAACTCGCCTACTTATACTGACAGCCTAGAATATATGAAGCAGTAGCCTTTGAATTATTGTTATTTTGCGGACTCGAGTAAAAACGTGTCGGATCATAGGGTTCAGTAGGTAGGAGGGCAAAGGCGGACTCAGTGCCGCGTTATCCACACGATTGTATTAGATGCTATGCGAGGTTGAATTATCGCCATCTATAGTCGGAGCCTTTGCCTCCGTTGGCTTCCGCGACCGTCGCGTGTCCTCATCGATATGAGCATGACGCTAGCGGTTCTTTTGATAATGCTAATGTTAGCAGATACCTTCAGACACATCCTGATATCGAAAGCACATACAATGACCGCACTCACTAAATGGACATCAAGAATTACGGATTCCGATAGAATATTCACTCATGTCTTCAAGCAGTGACATTTGAAGATAAAAGAGATACGGAATCTTATTTAAATATAACTCATTTGAATTATATCTAAGTATTATTTATTTCAAACGATTCCTTATTTATTTCGGTATTACAAAAACATAAACATACTTTATAATTATTTTTTGATATTGATACAGTAATTTTGCCAGTAATTGCACAAATATGCAGTAAGCTGCTATAAACTACGTAATTTTATGGACCAAAACTAATAAATTACTTTTCAACCTCAGCTCTGAGAACGTGTGCTAATTACAAATAATTACTATTAATATTAGTTATGTGTATTGACTATTGTCTACAAAGACGAAGGGCAAAATGAGCGAAAAGAGTAAATACTTTGTATCTCATCTTAGCTCCAAAGATAATTAAAATCGGCGCGTACAAGCGCTTAAAGGAGGACGTGATATACGCAGCACATTTATTTTGAGTACAGAACTAACAACACTGTTCATTAAATAAAATGGAAAGCTTTCATTTTAAAGCCGCTACAGCGAAATCGCCATTCAAGAGTGTTATATGCAGTAAATTTCTCAATTTTCTATTTTTAAGTATTCGTTACAAACACTTTTTTATAGATGATTTCGTAGACTGAGTTAAGATAAAAAAAAGTAGAAAGTTGTTTTTGGAACGATTTTTTTTTGTAACAAATGAAATAAACCGCTGTTCGAAGAACTGAGATGAGTACTAAGCGGCTTGGACACTACAAAGCACACAGCAGCCGACATATTCGGACGTGATCGACCGAGAAACCTACTCGACAAATTAAATTAATTGATGAAACCGTTATAACATAATGATGATGTATTGTTAAAATAATTCGGTATTTTGGTGTTATACGCTTGAAGAAAAAACAAATTCATGTACCGCAAGAGGATAGAGTGTGGATTCACATGCACGAAATATATGATCTACAATTCCGCTCAACGGATAATGACTTCAGAATTAAGATATGACTAATGTAATTGCTTTTCCTTGCTCTGCAATCTTAAGAAAATTGCGAAAGAGAATAAAACTTTTTGTTGTATTACTTTGTATTATACGAAATCCAATGCTATATTTGAAAAGCATTTTTCACACAGAAAATTATAAAAATCTATAATGCAAAAAAATATTAATAAGTGTTAACATAAATATGAGTACATTAAATTAAGAACATATTATTTTTAACATTGTGGGCGACTATTAATAAGATAAGAATTTAATTCCTCATATTCTTTTGACGTTTGGTTCAGTTGAAATTAAATAAACTAAGAAATCAAAGCGTCTTCGAATTTCTTAATTGAAGACAACAAAATAAAATTTATTTGAGAATATTAGCAAAAAGAAATTATGTATAAGTATAAAATAACCGTAATATAAGACCTAATATGTAAACTTATTTTATGTAACAGAAGAAGAATTATATAAGTATCATAACGGTAAAAACAAACCCAAATCCATCAAGCACTGATCAAGGAGGTAATTAGGTACTACGGTCACGATTACAAGTCAAAGTGAAAATATTATATGTGTGAACCCATAATTTAATACAAATCTTTTGGAGCGTTGAACTTAATAGTAATTTTGTAAGTGGCAAGAAATGATACGAGAACATTAGTAACTAATTTCGTAACTAAATTGAGAGTAGAGCTGATGTGTGAATAAATGGCCACAGGGTTGCAATTTAAGATTTACAAATGACTAAGTAATGAATATAATAGTAACAAAAATGGCCTAAATTATTTCAATGCAGTAAACAATTAGTTGTCATTTAATTTTGTATCAATTTAATGTAATTTGATTTTATTACTATAAGAATACCGTTGACTTAGGTTAGATCGTATATAGATTCACCAGCTGCCCGTAATCGTTATATATAGGGTAGTCTAGTTAGAATCGTTGCGGGCAAGTTCACTTCCTAACATAAATTCGGTGTGCGGCAATCGGATATTATTATTCAATCGGACGATCGAAGTTCGCGGAGGCCATAAGTCACGGCGACGCGAGCGCCGGCGGGCGCCGTGAGCGGTGGCGCACGAGCGCGATGGGATCGAACTGCGTACCGCTAGTTCGGATGTGGCTCGTGTCAATTTACACAATTATTTAGTTATATTTATTAATTCATCGTTACAATACTCACTTCTTAATACCCATTACATTTATTTTAATGTGTAATAAACACTTCTTTTCTTGTTTATCCAATCTTGTTTAACAAACTAGGCTTGATACTGAGCTAATGACTTGTAGTCTAGTCACCATTAAATAAATGCGTGAGAACACAATTATATACTGAGAATAATTCGTGAGAAGATGTTTGTCTGAGCGGAACCGACTGTTGAAAAATGAAAAATCCACGACTCTGATTCCACTGCGATACTTAATGTATAATTACTGCATTTTATTTGCATCCACCACTCTCATTATCTTATAGGCCCTACTAAACCCTAAACCGAAAATCAAGACCTCCTTTGAAAATTATGACAAACATGTATTTGACTTTAACAAGATTCGGTATAAAAATTTCATAATTTTTTTATTACTTCCACTATAGTAATTTTTAGACAATTTAAATGATATCACGGTAAACAACAAAGAAATTTTTTATAACTTTTCTGTGAATGAAGTTGTTTGCAGCAATAAAACGGTCAGTTCTTAAGCATCAGTGTTTCTAACATAGTAAAAATTGTCTTTGCTATATAAAATTGACACTAAAATATTATTTCTATTACGTGACAGCTAAATATTTGTTGGCGAAGAGGAAGTGAATGCACTGCGGTCAGGCTTTAAACTTGCGGTTATCCATCTAGAATGTGATATAAAAAACTTACCTCAAAAGCAAAGTTACAAAGTTTTATCTGATGCTTAAAATAGAACAATTTTATATTTCTAAAATATCTATATTAAGCATAGAACAATGATAATGGCAAGACGTCCTTATTTTTAAAAAGAAAAAAATATCTAATAATGATAGTTCCAAAAAGCAAATGTTATAATTGATAGCTTAGATTATCTATCGCATGCCGTTGACCTCGGGTCATTATTTAGGTTACTTAGGAATTTTAATTTCGTGATTACAAGTTACTTCAAATATAGCTAAAGCTGAGTTGACTATTTTCTTTTTTCTAATTATACTAACTTCTTCTTCTTCTACCTGGCAATTTCCCAGCTTTAGCCAGGGTCTGCCTTACATGTTGTGAATAGTCTTGGCTAATTGTTTTTACGACCGGCCGCCTGCCTGACATCAACCCTCTTTGGGAATGCATTAATCAGTGATGTCTAAATACTCTTAGAAAGTACATATGACTCGGGAGAATCACATTGGTACTTGTCAGGATCGAACCCGCGCCCTCATGCCTGAGAGGTGGGCCTTTTAACCACTAGGCCACCACTGACTAAAACTAAGTTATATTATTTTAACTTATTAAAAATGACCCAAGATTAATAAAAAAAATAAAATGTAATTGACAAGAATGTATAATTTTTGAATTTGCAATGATGTATTATAAATCACGTATTGTGTTATTTTGTTAATCTATTGTAATTAAAAATACTGCCTATATTCTATTTCTGTATTCTATAAAATGAAAAAAATTAACGAATCCCCTGTCAAATAGAAACCACGATAAAATACATAACTCAAAAATTCTTCGCAAACCGGTAAATTCTCATTGACGCAGTAAGAGGTAGCCTACGCTTTATTAAGACCTAGTGAGGTGGTCATGCTTACGTTGCATTAAAGTGGCTAGTATGTCAACAAGGGTTCAGCAACAATGAGCACAGACAGATCTTAATGTATATGACGAGATATAGTGTTATAAACACATACATATCTTAAATTACCTTACGAATAAAACTGTTAATTATTCAATGCAAAGCCTCACTCTCTTTTTATAATTAATTAGAAAGTATAGGGAATTATTTAGGTATTCAAACGATTGGCATTCCCCAACTACACATTGCTGAAGTTACCTGACTAGTTGTGTATAAATAATTGAAGATGAAATATTTTTTCAATTCACTGAAGGTCATTTTATTAATAGGGATGGCATTCAACTTGTCTAGAAAGAACAACTCTTGAATGCCTCCTAATTGATTGGCAGGAATGTTTTAAGTAGCCATTACATAAGAGATTAAATTACAATGTTTCTTTACTACTGTTTTAACTAATCTTTAATTATATACCTATAACATAATAGAACATCTTTTCTGTAAAGTAACGGATTAATCTTTCGCTGAGATCGTGAAAATTCCTGATGATGTTTTATCACTCAAAAATATAATTTATTTAACCATATACCTTTGAACGTACTAAAATAAATCATGTAATATCATAAGGTGATGGATTTGGAATGTTTCTCCGTGTATATAACAATTAATTACACAGCTCGTGTGTCTCGCAATCCTCCTCGATTGCTGTAAACTCACATGGCTGTGTTATTAATGGGATGGCATTACAACATACTCCCGCGGACGTCATCACATCAACCTCCGCCCATCTGTTATTGAACTGATTTCCCGTTAGAGACGTTAAATTAATACCTATAGCCGAATGAATTCTATCCAATATGTATATTAATAGTGAAAAATGATCGTTCACTATACCCTGTTTATGATACGAAGATTCCAATTTGTATATAATTATGAGCTTACATCACTTGTTTATTTCGGTATGCTTATTACTATGTGCCAACACGGGAGATTTATGGGGTTTTAAAATACAGTTATAGTTGAGCGTTTCAATTATGCGATTCTAAAAGCGTCTGGGAAATGTTTATAGGAAATGTGCTATTACGGTAGATAGCGTTGATAAGCAAATATAAACATTTTGTAAACATTATAAATTTAAGGATACCATCGCTATCTTTTCGTTGGACCAAAAATGAAATTGTAAGGAATTCGTAATATATAAAAGAATGTATAATTATAAAGTGACAGGTTTGCTATAATTGCTATTTAGATTTAATACAATGTTAAGTAAAACTTGCACCACGACCATCGACCACAAAGCGTGCTTTTCCAATTTCTAATGCAAATGTGTAACCCCATCACGGTTTAGCTGAAAATTGTTGCACTGAAGCATACGAATGCTATAACAGTTTTTACTGTTTCATTTTACAACAAAAGTTCTTATAGCGGGCCAATTGTTTAGAGAGAAAGTCTTCAAAATTACCATTTTCTAGTTTTATTGATAGATTTTAGTAAGGATCTAGTTTTTAAACTTTTATGATGCGTTACAATAAAAGGGTCTAACAATTAAAACGATAAATGGGTTCATAAAATCTTATATGTACGATCTTCTCAATACTTCTTTGACACTTAAGACAATGGTGTAAAGTGCATTAGGGGTTAATGATATAAAATTTTAAGTTAAAACTCATTAAAACATTTAAATAGCAGTGCAAATAAATTAATCGGAATTATTTGACACATTCCAATAATAAATAATCTAAATTCGAAAAAGATGTTCATTAGAATCAATAAACACGAGCCCCCGGGTATGGCAGTTGAGGCAGATTAAATTAGACAGACAGAATTATATTGTTAGAATTACAAGCGTTTAATCGTGGAGAATGAGCTGGTAGTGGTACGGGCTGGCTGAAACCGACAATAACTGCGCTGTCATGCCTAACGTCGAATCCCGCGCCCGATCACGACCGCGACATCGGAAATCAATAAACGAATGATTTAGCCACCGCGCCGCGTGCAAACTTGATTAGACACGATAAAGCCTGCCGCATCTCCACCGAACCTTCCGATGCTACGTCCGCTGCAGGGCGATAGGTTATCGACATTTGAAACACACAAGTCCATTACTTTTAGGTTAACGACTTGGCACATATTTTTCTCGATATCAATCACAAGAAACCACGCAGTCCAATTTGCAATAACGAGCTTGGTATTGGAACCAGAAATTTGGCCATATAAAGCAATGATGTAGTGGTATGACTATTTCAAGATAGCAGTGGATTAAACAGACATAATATATTAAAAAATATCACCCAGTTGCTGTGGCGATTTAGTGTGGGAAATCTGGTCCACTATCCATAAATATAACAACTAAATTCAGAAGAAACCTTCACCTTGACTTGAATAGATTGTTTTAAAACTATATTCCTTTTCTTTACATATTTTTTTTTTTATATCTAATTATATTCGGCCATTACATATTTTTTAGAGACGACATAAAATTATAAATAATTTATTTTGTAAGTAGTAATCTGACCAAATATCACCCAGTTAGTAATAAGGTCGAGACTTCAGACGGAATGCACGATGGCGAATACTTTCTGTCAATGGGATGATATTCTAGACGTATTGATTTTAAAGACTTTAACGATTAACATTCCTTGGTAACGGCTATTTAAAAGACGGGAGAAAAATTTTAAAATGCAACTTTTAAATGATGTGTTAGACAAACTATTAAAAATAAAGACAAGAAGGCTAAATTAATTTCTTGTATGTATTAAGTTCACTTTATTTTTAACATTAGTGTAGAATTAACTTCTCCTATGAAGCGTCAATAATCGTCTCGATTATACGAAGTTTTGATATAGAGCGGGATCACTTCTCCAGTGTTTTCTGAGATGCACCTTCAATAATCCACTATTAGTGAGATTTATATACGATAGATTATTGCTTAGGCTTCTTAATGACAGACGAGAGTTCCTACCGTCGTATATGGAGTCATGATATGGTAATAAATGCAGAGCGATTCGAAAGAATTGCACCTTCTAAGAATTAAGAAAAACGTGACCATACCTTTTTTCTATAAATAAGATCTTGAAATCGTTACTCAATACGTAATTAAGCAGAGAACCTCACGTATGTATACTATGTAACTAAGTAATAAACACCTATATCGTTACACAATAAGAAAATATGCACTCAAACAGATAAAATATTCTTAGGTAGTCATTTATTAATATAAATATCATGGTCTTTCACAAAAAAATTATATACATAAAATGAGAATACTAAAGTGATAAAATGTTTTAGTTTTAGAACTAAAACATTTTTTCTTTAAGATATTCTAAATATTTTTTATTTCAAATATATACATATATTAATATAAATATATACGGTGATGAGATGATTATATAGTAATAAAAGAACACGCATTAAAGATGACGCAGCGGAATTAGGTATAATGTTATACTTTTAATAATTTTAGTTCAAATTATATATTTTGAGGATACATTAAGTGAAGTAAGTGATTATCATACCGTTCTGTAATAATAGGGAATCCCAGAAAATTTTAAAAAGGAGTAGCCTTTTTAAAAGAAATGCCCTTACAATTATGGAATCCGTTAAATTGTCATGTCGACTTTTACAGTTAAAAATATTTACAGTTCTTTCATTTCTTTGAACTTGAAAAATAATGTTTAATATTGCAAAGTAACTTTTTTAAAATAATGTTACCTTTTCCACGCAGCTATTATTGTGAACATCATATAGAGATACAAATATCATTTCAATTTGAAGGCTAATTATATTTTGTAGAACGGATGAAACAAAATTAATATGTGTAACGCTTGGAAAGGAATAAAAAATCAATATAAAAAACTTTAAATAACCTATTTACAGACAGTTCTAAGATACAAAACAAACAATACATTTGATAACATAATTAATATCAGTAGAGCTGCCAATTAATTTTTTTGCCGTTGTCCGTCACTCAATAGAAATCAGGTCCCGCAACACGTCAAATGTACGTATTCAATTCAATCTAATTTAAAACAGTTAACTCAATTACATATAATTTATTACCATTAATATTTGGGGACATATTAAAATAGTTCAAAAAATTTAATACTCAAATTGGTGGTCTAGCGGTGTATTACAATAGAAGCAATTATCCAATTCCAGTTCATATTATCGTGTGCTATTTTAGAACAACGTAACATCAACGAATCCAACCAATTCATGATAGTAATGATACATACCTTTAGAATAATAGTTGAAAATAAAACTTAAAAATAGAAAACATAGGCAAAAGAGGATACTTATAATAAAATTTATAAACCAACCGCTGGCTGAGAATAAAAAATAAAAATTGCGTCAGTTGATGTATTGAATGGCTATATGAATGAGCCACCTTGTGCTGTGAGCAGTGCGGGTCCTGTTTGCGATGCATTCGCCACCGATATACATACCATATGAACATAATCTAAACGTCAATTACCCAATTAGTACTTTCAGCTTCTACATGAAAAATGTATAGTGTTTCATTATTTTTGAATGTTGAATTTTTTTTTTAAATGCTATAATTGTAGGCTTACATTGAAGCTCTTATTTAAACATTTTATGTTCCCGATTTCTGAGTTATAATGAGACGAATATACGTATAATGGTTTGTTTATTCACTAGTCAATACTCTAAAGTGACTTGGCAAACACTGTTACGAAGCAGTTTATTTAATAATGAAATATTTTGTACCTAACTGTTTAATAATTACGCTATATTTATTTATAATTGAGTTGACCAATTTACGTCAAAGTTTTGGAGCAGTAGTAAATTAGGAGGCGCCATAACGACGCAAGTACAGTGTTTATGAGCAGCATGCTGATGAATTTTTATTGAAAAAGAATTAACATCGTCCGCTTTAATAGTCTGGAATACGCAGACGACATAATATTATAGTTTACAATAAATAAATATATTTTTAGCCACTTTATTATTAAACCCTTGTTTTATGTCTGAGATCGTGATGATGTTATCATTTTGCAGGTAAATGAGAATTGAGTTCGTTATTACATTTGGATTAAAGAGTCTTTTAAAAATAAATTTATTACACTAAAATTATATGTTACATGTGTAGTAATAACGGTGTTTCACGATTCAATATATTATGTTTAAGACTTTACTGAAACCAAAATCATTATTTTATATGAGCTTTTTAATATTTTTATTAAATGACAAGAAAATAACAATTTAAATGTCATTGATTGTATGTATTGTTATAAAATTTTACATATCCAACATGTATTTATATATATGGAATTTATATTTTTTCTCATGTATTACAGTTGCAAAGCAATGTTTATTTAAGAATAGTAATTGACTTCTTGAAAACCGGTTAACATGGAACGCTATAAATATTTTCGATTACTTTTTTTTTTACAAGACATTAATAGTATTGAAGTTGAAATTGTTTTCTAATACTGAGTCTTTGTGTCGGATGCGACGTAGCCTACTACGCATTCTGATTAGCTTATCCGTCACCCGATGACAGCCGGATGAAAGCCTTTCGTGACATTGAATAGCGAAATAAAAAAAATATCTTTAAAAATCTATCCTAGTCGAGAACACAACGAAATAAATAAAAGAATTTTATAAATTATACCAAGATAAGAAATTGACAGTATCAGTACATTGTCATCTTTATTTAATTAATAGTAAATACTAACACTAAGATATCGAACATAAAGTAATTTACGTCTTCTATTTTGCAATAAAAATAAATTTTGTGTACTTATTTGCGTAAATTTGCCCGTGGTCGTCTGCGTAATGTTATTGAGATTTTATCTGTATGGGACATTGGGTTTTAAAAAGGGTTCGTTAAAAGTATTGCATTGATTAGGCTATGCCAGTGTTTCATTATTCAGTGAGGCGCCAATAATCAGCACCGAGGCATGCGAGACCGCCGTAAATAGACGCATTAACCTGCCCCGAGAACTCACCAAGTAACCCACAAAGCCCTCGTGATAAACATGAAGCTACTAAAAATGTATTTTTTTTTTCTATAAAAGTCCTACTATTCCAACTTTACATACATATCGACTTTAAACCAGTTCAATGAATTAATATGACCATCATATTTTAGTTGTTATACAGTCTTTCTTTTAATACAAAGTCTTAAGATTAATTTGAATGTTCTTTTATTTTATAAATACATAACTGGAAAACGATGAACATAATGAAACTGTTAACTACCAGATATTTTTAACGTTTTTTCTAATAAAGATGGTTTTAATGTTATTAATTCTAGTTTTAAAAAAATCTAATTTTTTATGTCTAAAATTATATGGTTCCTTTTTATTTGATGCTTATATTTATAATCATGAGGGCTTTATAAGGAGAGTGAAAATAAGCAATATCGTAGCGAGCGACATGTAGTCGGCTGTTTTATATTACAAAAATTGTATCTCATAAAATTTGATTTTCAATTAACTGGTTTAAAAATACATTATTAAACATCTTGAGCCATATTTTTTTAATAGTAAAGGCCTTCACTCGATATGAAAAAATAAAATAAAACGATTAAATTCTCTTTTAAGCTTAGGAGTAAAGAGTGCATTCATTTAAAAAATAAATAAATACAAAAATAGTTTAATTGCGGTTTAAAAATAAATTGCAATATAAAGATTATAAATAAATGTTATTCTCTTTATTAAAGGCTTTTTACTTTTAGATATAATTAAAATGATACCGGTCGTCGTTGTGCTAATAATACATAGAAAACAGAATGTAGTGGCTCCCGGTGGGAACGATTTATCACCTCGAAGATCAGCGCGGGGCAGTAGTGTAGTGGTATACCGGTGAAGAGAGATGGAAGGATGATTTGTACAAGTTTGAAAGTGACGAAAGATCGGGATAGATCGGGTAGCAAGGACGTCACAAGGCCGTCCGGGTGTCGTTACCCCGCTAAGTTAGTGCAACACAGCCCTTCGGCTAAATAAACCCCTGTCAAACGCTACGCCAATCAGATGCCTTGACAGATTTAAAGGCAAGCCAATCTTGTATTTAGTTTAATAATATAGCTATAGTTCATCGAACTGTATATTTTTTTGTTTTTGTTAATTATTATTATACAGTATAAGTACCCAATCAATTAAAACCACATCCATTACTTATGTTTGACACTACTATTAATCATAAGAATTCATTGTTGCATTTCGCCTCCGTATAAGCATCCGAACAGTTTAATTATAGTCCAAATACGTATGCAATAACATAGAATTTTCATTACAATAAAAGTTAATTCTATAAAACGATATAAAAATTAAACAATAAGCCATAAAAAGTATGTTTTTTTTAATAAGAGTATAAAATTTACAGTACGTCATGTATAAACTATTCATAAAAAATATCTATAAAGACAACTTATAACACAAAAAATCCATTACAATAAGTATAATAATCTATATGCCTTCAACGAGTCCATAAGAGGACGGTATGTTTTACCAATAATTTAAAAAGATATGAAAAACATTACGCGGCACACGGGAGCTTATAAATGAAAAATAAAAGTTTATTAATGGTCAGTGTTCTATTTCTAAAGTAATTTATTGAAGTTAAAAAGTATACAGATATTGAATGGCATTTGTGGCAATTAACTAGTGAATAGTGTCATATTTTCCATGACAAAACCAAATGTATCATTCTTTGACACTCACCATCCTGCGTGTCTAGTTTGTTTCTTATCTGAGAATCTCAATTTATAAATTAATATCATTTAGCTATAATTGGCTTTACGACATGCTCACATTTTATATAACGCTCTATCAGGACGGAAAGCGTCAGTATCGAGTACGTTTAAGAAAAATAATACACGTGGAGTACTTATTATTGGGAAATATTGAATCTTATAATAAAAATCAGCCAGCATCAGAAATAACAGGTGTAATTAAATAAATCAGTTCGATTAAAATTCAACGACCAAAAGGAAGTTTTGATATGCGATTGAGTTAACGAAAAGATATTGACCTCGAGCGAGGTGGATGGCATATGATGGATGGCGTGAAAGTTGGTGTAATAGATATATTAGGTGGCGCTTAATCAGGTATTTATTCAGTCAAATGAAAATAAACATTGAAGTATTAAATGTATTACTAGTTTATTGTAACTTTTTGTTTCTTTTTTTTCACAAGTCCAAAGTTTGAATAATGAAGAATAACATGACCGCACTTCGTAAAAAAAAGTTTGTTACTGCTCTAAACCCTCATTAAGGGCAAAATTTTAAAAAGGAATGTTAAGGAAGAAATTAAATTAATTTTAAATATATAAAGCTTAATATCTGAACAGGCAAAAAAGTAAAGTAAAGTTAAAATTAAGATCTTATATTTTATGCAGTAACCTGACTTTGGAAACTAACCAAGCAATTATTTTTATGATAAGTCACCAATTTACAAAACCCCCGTAACATATTAGATTTAAAATTACAAAATGACTTGACTATTGCGATTAAGGTATTTTTAAAACTAATTTAAGGTCCTACGGATTGCAAGATCTCATTGAAGTAGCACATAATGCAAATAAAATATAGGAATTGTAGATTAAAACGGCCCTCACTGGAAAGGACTTTGCATAATTGTATAAGAGTGAAGAGTATTTTGAAGTTAATTAAATAAAAATTTTATTGTACGTTACTTATAAATTAAAATATCATTTCCCAAGGTAAAAAAGCTAATCAACTTAAAAGAGACAATAAACTGCAGTGAAACTAAGTTAACTTTAAAAAAAGAAGCTGTCAGTGTCTATTTTTATCAAATATCTAACAACTAACTCATTAACTTATTCATGCAAATTTTCTTAAACATGTCGCAGCATGTGGTCGAACACGGAGTAGATTAACGAGTTACGGTTACCAACAAAAGCATGCGGACTGTCATATAATCGTTTGTAAAGTGCTCTTAATATTGACAAATATTGCTCCCACGTTTAACAATTCGTGCGAAATGTAATAAACTTTTTACATCTTTCATCATAAATATTTTATGTATATTACAGTTGAAGGACAGTCTTATAATTCATATCTTAAAATAAAACTGATCTTAAAATGTTGAACAGTAACGGTCGCGGGCGCCGGAACAATAAGCTTCTCATTAAGTCGATCAATGTTGGAATCAAATGTTATACGGATTCATTGGCGAATTAATTTGGCGGACGCTAGATCGAATAACGGTGTCGGCGTGCCAATGACATTCGTCAGTGGTGGTCGCGCGTTCGCGTCTGCCACTAGTCGTACGTGTTCATCCTACAGTTTATATTTTTACTATTTACATCAAACTTCGCTTCGCATTTCTATTCTAATTACGATTTACAATACTCGAAAATACTAAATCAGTGCTCGATCTTAATGTGGTTGTAGTATGCCGGAGTAACGTTTCATTAAATAACTAAACCGCACGTCTTAAGAGTAATGAATGAGTCGACGTTCTGCAATCTGCCGCAAAGTTCGGTTAGCGGTTTTTGCTTGCTGTTCTCTAAGATTGATTTCCACTGCTGTCTAGCAAAAGAACAATAAACACTATAATAATTGACACATGCTGACTAAGAAGCCGTCTCTATTAATAACGCATTACTGGGTGAATAAAATTTATAGTCTATTACAATTGGCTGAGAACCTATAGCTTTCAAATATAATTAGGTAAAGTGTATACTTATTTACCACACTAACATACTTGTATAGAAACTCTTCGCTTCTTAAATAATGATTATTAATTATTTGTCTTTGGGATTTGTAGTTTTATTGATTTTTTTATTTTATAAAAGGTTGATGTTCTTTATAAGTCAGTCGGATTCATGTTCTATAAAAAATTAATGTTAAAATAATAGACAAGCTATAATATAAAAAAGTTATGAATTTATAGTTTTATTTACGGAATAAGCAATTATTAAAACATATTAAAAAACAGATGTTTACGATCCCGGTCTTGGTTAATTCAGTACATGCAAATTTTCATTTCATTATTTTAAAATGATTCCAGCATGGAATTTTGAGCATGAGAATATGAAATTAATGAAATCTCACACGTGCAGACACGTAATAATAGTATACAGTTTTGCAATTACATGATTATGCAAATTAATTATAATTTGTTTGTAACTGTGAATATTTATAATTATGCTATACAATACGTCATACAAAAAAGTTTATATTTGTATATATTGGATTAATAATATAAATTCACGAAATATATTAAATATACCCCTTTCAAACTGTGGTATGTAACCGATGTCGCATTATTATTTATATTAAAAAGGTACATGCTCAAAAAAACGACTTCTTGGCCAAAATATTATCAAGTACGATGAAGAAGATAAATGACAAGTATGAAAAAGCGAGCTATTGGCGCGTTATAACAAAAGTAGAAAA
>JAAAKD020000024.1:5496850-5512657 GCA_010014825.2 Danaus melanippus
TTTAATAGAGGCGTATAAGCAATTAAGCGACTCTAATATGCCGGTGTTTAGCAATATATTGCTAATGGTTTGTTAACTTATCTCTACATTTAAAGCAACGTCCGCTCGCTCGCCACCCTACACAGCAGTCCAGACAAATTATGTTGTTATCATTTTACCTGGTATATGAGCAAAAGTGTATGGCAGAAAGAAATAAATCGAAAATATAAATTTATGCTCATAAAACTTTTATGGTTTTACAATTTGTTTTAATGCTCTCACATTTCACGTATTTCGTTTACTAAGATGACGTATATATCTTGTATGTAAATTCAACGAATTGCATTATTTGAAATACAACAATATTATAATACTCAGTACTTTAAAGATATATTGAATATTTACAACAAAAAGGCGTTCAAAGCCTCCGAGGCGTTCTCTGTCAGTACTAACAAGAAGGTGTAAAGCAAGAATCATTTCTCATATCGTATGGCCGCACACATGCCGCCACAAAAAGCAACTATAAAGAAATTTTCAAAGTTATAGTTATTCATTGTTAGCGTAACTAAAACATTATTTTCAATATGACTTACAAAGAAATAAAGTAGACATAATAATGTAATAATGATTATCCCTGTACAAGAAAGTGGTAAAGAGCCAATTATCTTCTAATATCAATATGAGTTCATTTGCATACTTTTTATGAAGTATATATAAGAAATTGAGGAGTACTTACAATAAGCCATATAGAAATAATTGATTGTTTTTCGTAAACACCTCATAGGCGATCTCACATCTAAACTAACGGTTTCAATAAGATTATTATCTATATTTATCCTTGTGGGATAAACGAGAAAACCTATCATCAATGGCTTCGATTAATTTAGTTGTGGATACAATTCAGTCATAAGGAGCAGAAAAAGGCGATTTGATATTATCTGAAGAGATAATAAGCTCTGCCTTCAGAAACAATACAAAATTGATGAACAGCCGGCAACTTATCTCGTTTAGAATATCGAATAGTGAAGTACAACACAACTAATGATGTGAAAGAATGTTTGCTAATATTATGATTGGAAATTTATCAGATGGCGAATGTATTTTACTATCTGAGATATGAAAGTAAGAAAAAGGTGAAAATGTGAGAAAATAATTAAATACCCAGGAAATGTAATAAGTTTTATGAAGATTAATTTCAACAATTAAAGTATTTAGAAGATTTAATGAAAAAGTTATAAAATTCTAATAAACAATAAAAATCTCAGACGCGTTGGAGAAGCCGGTGTTTATAATTTTTTAATAAGTCGTAAGGAGTGATATTCAATCTGGCATTGGTTTAACTATCTTTGTAAATAGAGATTGTAATGAAGTTTAGATAACTCAGATAGAATGTAGGGAGGTGTCAACGGGTCGCGGGTAGGGTCTATCTAATCGAGAGTCTCTTCGTCGGTGGGCGGCGATCGGGATAACGCCAGCGCCGCGCCCACACGCCAATTATGTGGGAAGAAGTTACGATTCCAAGACCGATATTGCCAGTTAACCAAACAGATCTAGCCGGTGTACTATCGAAAAGTTAATCGAAAAACTATTAGCCCGCACTAAAATCAATGCATTTAGATAGCGTCCTACAATGAATAACCTTAACTTAATCAATAAACATTTACTACCGCAGGTGTGTTTGCCTAAGCAATATCTGCAATTTTTATGGTGTAATTAATCTATTGGGTATCGGGATGTTGGATTTAGTAATTAAGTGTTAGAAAATATAGAAAATAAATAGTCGGTGTCTTTTGAAATAATTTTTCTTGGATGTTTAATGATCGCATGAGAAGTGTAAGAAATGAGACCTAAGTATGATTGAAACAAGCAACGTGTCTAGCTCAATCACCTTATTTTGATAGCATGAAGTCTGTGGTTGTGAACGTAATTACAATAAACGCAGCACACACGAACAGGAACATAACCAAGAAGGGACAACGCTTCTTGTAACTCAAGGGTCTTGTAATTATGTAACGTTGAACGTTCTTATGAAGAATATGAATGACATTCCATCATTGCTAACTTAAATGATACATTTGTACGTAAAGAAGTTAATGGAAGGATATATCTAAATAGGCAATATATATACAGCAGTTCGGCGGATTAGGATTAATAATTGAATCATCCACACACTCAACATTTCCTATAATCATGCCGGATTAGTCATTATATTTATTGGAGCCAATTCCCTGTCCATGATAAAAGAAGTTGGCCGTCTAAGGTGTAATCAGAAGACAATATAATAGTTGAATTCCCATTCTATCAATCTCAATGATCGCTGCATTCGTATTCATTTTATGACGCGTTGCTATTACTTCCAGCTGCATTCCGTGAATAGAGTTTATTACGTTCTCATTAATAATGCAAATCATAATTACAGTAACGTAGTGTAATAACATCACGACACGACAGACATTTGATTTCTTATTACGAGTTATAAATTATAAATCATACAAATTTCAAAAATTGTTCGGCAGTAAATTTAGTTCTTAAAAATAACTTCTTTGATAAAATTGTGTATTTATTTTGATTTAATGAAATGAAGAAATAATCTTCATTAAAAAAACACCGCCTGAAGATACTATGGAAAAGTGCAAGAATAATGACAGAAGGGCGTTTCAAAGTTATTACAGTAATATAGGGTTGCTATGATTTCGCTCGCTAACGTTACATAGCTCGGTCTTTCGTTAAAGAAACTAAAAAGTAAAAAATAACCTGTTCGCCACAAACCCTATTAGATTTCCAGCGTATTTTTTGCAGTAGATGATGTCGTCTAACTCGATCGTGATGCGGACGTGAAAGAATTGTAATTTATTACTTTGTTATAAAAGCAAAAAATTACAGCGTCAAAAAATCAAATTAGAAAAAAATATAATAATGTGTTCACCAGAGAAAAATAATATAATGTTATTTTGCTAAGAAAAAGACAATTGTCACTCGACAATTATGATATAAATCAAAACTAGCGCTCTTGAAAGGAAGAGTGCATATGTTAATACTAAGTTTCAGCGGAGAAAGCAGCTGACAGATCTCGAAAGCGAACTTTTTGTGAATTTACTTGCGTGAACTTTATTATTATATCTAGCGGCCAGCCTTTTCTAATTTCACTCATGATGGTAACGATCTCGAGAACTTGCAAGTAAACTCTCCTGCTAATGACATTTACATAAGAACTAAGCTAGTAGAAGATCAAGTGAGATGAATATAATGTAATCCGAATTTACGTTATTTTATTATTGCAACGGACAATAGTTTAGATCATTCTTGGCCGTTGGGCTGCTCGGGGCGTGATCGGATTTCCCGTTTCTGATTAGCATGACGTACCTTTCTTTATTTCACTAGACGGTATCCTTAGGAAAGTATCGTTGTAACGGTGCCAAATGGTTCTCTAACACTTAATATAGTTCTATTTTGAATTATAAAATATTGTTTATGGCATGCTTTACAATTGAAGGAATAAAATACAAAAGGATTGTGTGAGTGTTTTTATATTATATTTCATATCTGAATAGTATTAGTGTTATATACGTTTATTTAGTTATACAATGTTCTAATAATAACTTATATGTGTACACATAAAGATATGTTAATATCCAAATAAGAACCTTTATTTGATATTTAAAAAGATTAAGAAAGTAGGTCTACAAGACGCGTCAAATACTAAGCCGGCGAAAGAATTGCATGTCAACCTATAACTAAACATTATCATTCCACGTACGATGTTAAACCACTTATTCGGTTTGCGGTGACCGTTACCAGCGCACGCACGCCGCTTGCATCAATGGCATATTTTTACTCGGTAAAACTCCACGCACATTTGCCATTCAATGCTAACCCGGTCAGTGTAACTCATTGTTTACATTACTGTCGCAAAGCATTAGTCCGGTATCAGGTGATTCGAAATCTTGGCTTATGTTACAAACATGGAAATCCCATCGACTGGCTAACTGTGATAACAGTAATTATTAATCTAATTACATTTCAGAGAGTGTAAAGTTCTTTCACCCAATTTAAGAATTATTTCATAATTGCCATAAAACTGTATTTACGATAATAATATGCATAGAATAGTCTTTGAAGACATTCGATCGACATTGGGGGCGTGGGTTTTAAATATCTTATGTCGCCGCTGTCGTTTAAATTAAAGATAAGACCATGCGTGTCAAGACTCAATAACGTTATTTGGCCCATGGGCAAACTATTATCCACATACACTTAACTAGTGCTGTTAATAATAATAAATAAATCAAATAATTGCAGTTAACGCTAAGTTTGATCTTTTTTATCATTATAAAGTGTTACCTACGTCATCAAGTCTAGTAAAATTTGCGTTTGTCTTTGGCTTAGCAGCCTGACCTGCAAAACTATGTAAACTAGTAAAATGGGTCACCACAAACGGGATTTGAACTCATTTATGTAGAAAGTAAACCGTATCCGCGAGGTCGAAGGCATGTGTTGATAAACCTGTTCGGTCAATCTGAGTACCACGTGAGTTTCTTGTACTGATTCCATGACAAAAAGGATTCAAATCAAAAACTCTGTACGGTTTTTGCCTTTATTCTTTTAATAATAATTTAATGGTTGTTAAGTTCAATATAAAAATCACAAGACTAGAGAAATACGAAAATGGTTTGGTGAAACTAAGAAAGAAAACGTTAGAATAATCAGTAAAAACGGATGTTAACAATTCAGTTATTAATGACTTGTTAGGGGGCAAAATATTAATGATTCTGAGAAACTTTCCAAGTTTACGATTTGGCGAATGGATGTTACCTGCTAAAAGAACACCATTTAAAAGTGTTTAGCACACATAAAATGCCGTTGGCAATAACAATTCCAGCAGAGGAATACAAATATGCAAACTTTTTGAATTTTATTGTCATTTGTTAGCGTGAGCGTTTAGTTCGATAAGAATAGCCATCATGCCATCCACACATTTTAACGAGAGCGCGATCCTCAGCGCCGATAGAGACAGCCTAATGAAAACCCCTTTGAATAATGCATTAATACCAGCGTTAAATCGTGGGTACCTACCATCGACAAGGACTAGAATATACTAGATGCAAATTTAAGTCAACACCAACGCGATAAGTTTCCGAGTGCAATTCCAGAAATTCAACCGAGCATGAGTTAAATACGGTAGCTTGTCAAGAAGTTTCCGGATTGTAGCTGATATCGTGGCAAGATAAACATAAAAACTAAATGGGAATCGAACGACATTTTTGCAGGGTTAATATAAATAAATATATATTCAATACATAACAAATGTATATAACTTCATTTACATGTAAAAATCGACAACTTGAATCATTGAAATGGGAGTACTTATTTAAACATTTGACGAGGAAACTGACTGTCCGATAATTTTTTCATACTGTCTTGCCCCGTGCTTCATTTCACGCTTCGACCTATACTCACCTTCGTATTGAAATGTCAATGCTCGAACCAATGAAGAGACAATCGTAAAGAACAATGTTAAGGCCACATCATGACTTCAATAAACAATTCCAAACATCTAAAACGTGATGTCGTCGAAGTAACTAGCAAACGGAACGTCTTAAACTGTGTCAACCATGCACTAGCTCTAAAGGATGTGCTCACTTCAATCGAACCAGTCATTTTTATCTCCTATTCCCTGTTTTGTTTGTGTTTCCTGGTTTTTAAGGCAAAAAGGATGACTCATACGTATTTTGTTTTGGCTTGATTTTGGATTTGAATTTTGTGTCAATACTTCTATCAAGGGATTTTTTTTATTTCATCTTAAGTATCGTTGTTACATTTAACATCAGAACATACAATGTTGTACGTGCGTGAAATAATTTATATTTTAGTTTAAGAACCAGATGATTCCCTCAGTAGTAAATCATCAACAATGAAGGTTATGGAAGTCAAAGGTCAGGCCAGAACAGAAAAGCTAAGTAGTAGCCATAGAGTAACGTTCTACATACACCATACAAATTATTGAGGTTGCAATATCTTTCTTACTTTGTAAACACTAGTTAATCATTTTCAACGTTAAATATTCTGACGACGTTAATGACAAACATACTTTAATCATTTATTGTTATTTTGATTAAATTATGAAAACAAGTGCAATGTATATACAGATGTCTTTCAGCATCCCAGAATAATTTATCATAGTAATTTGTATGTCAACAGGACACGGGGCGAGTCGTCGAACGCTAACATAGCGGGGTTTTACTTTCTTGAAGTGGCCTTAAGAAACTAGTTAAGAGAAAGTAGGATTACTATCGTCCCAGTATTTATCGTTATATAACATTGCACTTGAAGGTATCTCAGATAATGTCCAACTGTAGATTCTAAAACATGCATTTCTGACGCCATAAAGTTTATAAAAAAGAAAATGTTAGCTTCTAAAACGTCCTACTAATTTTGCACCTAAATATATCCAATTAGGCCGACAGTATCGTGCGTATCCACCGACCCACGTGTTTAGAAAATAGGTATTTCCTCATAAATATTTATAGGGAGCACAATACCTTCTTTGTAAACTTGCATATTCACTCAGAATTATAATGGCTGTCATAGAAGGATTCCGAACAAGAGCCGAAACAGTACGCATTAAGTTGGATAAAAGAGTTCTCTTAAGAGTTTCACTTGGCAACCGTCACGGAAAATATCACAAATAGTGATGAAACAGAACGTATTCAGTCAGAAGAATTATTATAATAGAAATATTTTACAAATTTACCAGTCAATAAAATTTTTAAAAGTTACTTTTTATTATAAAAAAAAATTACGTCTTTATTTAATTGATTCAAACGAATACTCTCGAAAATCTTACATCTCATTTATTTGATTCTTCAAAGAGTATATTCCAAGATAAATAAATATTATATATACTTTTTACTTTTTTACGTGCATGGTTAAATACAATAGTTGCATACAGTATTCTGAAGGTCCGAAATTTATTATGTGGTCTATAATATGAACGTGGTGTAGGAAACGGGGTTTATTTTACTATTCTGTAAGGTTACTCTTCTATTCTGACATTGGTGAATGCTTTTAATTTATTGTCGTTTTCAACAACTCCTCGAGTAAAATAGGTAAATGTAAGGTTTTGAGGACACAAGCATGACAAACTAGTAATGCGTGGGGGACAGCTCTAGAGAGGCTTGGCGGAGGAAGGTAAAGGAAGGCTTTAGTAAAATAACAGTTAACGTTTAAGACATCACTATAAATATTACCAAATAGAACAAACACATCAAAATGAAAGTAGAGCTAAGATTGTTTGTTTATTTAAGTCGCGATCTTGATCTTCCAAATGAGTCAATATTTGTAGGTCACTGACCGCTGGCTCTCGGTTCATATCCTCAAGAGCTATACATATTGAAGATTTTTAACTTTAAAATACACAACATGTTACAACAAAGTGAATTAATTCTGATAACATGATAGATAAAGGAACGAATCATGCTCGGGCACGCATGTTTTAGTCCAGCTGCCGTTATCTAACGCGAATTTACAACCTCTGATTAAACTACTTTAAAACAGCGAACATCGGAAGAGGAGAGCGTCTTCGGTAATGGCTTCTAAAAGTAATAGCGATAAAACACTTCCTCGTATTGCTCACGTGAGAATATTGCTCGGCATCATCGTGACATTGACTGATGGGCTGCGAGTGGCGTAACCACGATCAGGTGTTAGGATATACCTGTCATCGCTAGATGCTAACGCGGCTTCTTGCAATACATCATTTCCACGCCTTCATCTTCATAAAGAAATAATTATCTTAAAATAAATATGCAACTTGCAATTATTATACATTAGATCATGATTCATCTTACCCTTACATGTTCCTTCCTTCTTGTTTAGAAATAGATTAAAGATAATAAAATTTATGGTTACAATGTAATCTGTTGACATTTCGAACATACAGAACACATACGTAAATACAAATGACATTTATTTTCGAAAGTATTTATATATTTATTTAATTCTACCGCCGTACAAGAGAGCGGTTTTCGTGTTACAGTTAAATGTAAATCAGTCGTTATTTTTTCTCAGCAAGATGGTTGAGGTGAATACAAAATGAAAATGTATACTAGATTTACAATTACATATTTATAGCGTTTAGTCAACTTATGTTTAATTTAATAGCTACAATGGGAACTAACAAAAATATTTTAGGTTTGCTTTAAATATTGTAGGTGTTTTTCTAGTAATTTACATTTTTATCACTAAATTATTTCATTCTAGAAAAATATAAAACGTTGACAAGGTGTTACAATCAAATGACATATTTTTAAAACACATGATGTATAATGAGCAATAGATGTAACAGTTAGTTTGTAACAAAATCTTCATTAAATATTTATATTAACATTTATTTTAATAGAATACAATAGAGTGAGCTCAATTTTTATTATTATAAAAAACAAAAGATAAAAAAACAGTTTCAAATTAATTAGAAATATCGCAGTAAAATATGTATTACCTTAATGAATTGCTATAAAACTGACATACTAATATACCATTACAAAGAAATTTATTAGTAACATGTTATTAATAATGGTTCTTTGGTTTGTTTAACAGATAGACGGCGGTGGTTAGCGGACAGCGTTTGGGGAACTTAAGGTCAGTAACCCACGACTTGATTCTTTGGTGATCGGAATTCGTGAATCTTCAGAAATAACACGTCATTATGTCTTATTAGCCGTCTAGGAGGCACTTATAGAAATGTATAGAAAATAATACGTTGCCTACTCATAATGCACAAATGTAATTGAAATTACTTTTGTTATATATTATTTCTTATTTAAAGTACCGTTATCCTGTGTGGTACATATATTTAGACTGATGTAATTGTAAAGAATACGGTAAAAATACAATGATATAACTATGTCAAATTACCTTAAATGACTCAAAAGTATAATGAACTTAAAATCAACGATGTGTAAATATAAGAGACAGATACAGTTAGTTTTTCTGGCAATGCTTGCATGGCTCGCGATTCATAAAATTCATTATTAACACCCAGCAATTATTATATAACTGATGACGATATGCAATAATGTTTTTATGGAGAGTAAAAGATGTAAACAAATCTTAATAATGAAACGATTCTTAAATTATTATTACTGTGGGTATACAGTTATTTTGATTTATTAATGAAAAAGTACCAAATAATTAAAAATGTTTGATACAGTAACATATAAAGTTTCTTTAAGTAATTTGATTTGGTTAACATGAATAATATTTAACCGTGTCGTATTTTTTATAAGACATCATCCTGAATGAATTAAACTGAGGTTTAAGTTTCCAATATGCGTAACCGGTCCATCAACGTCATCCTGTTACTTTTACCGTTTCCCGAAATACGACCCACTTTCTCATGAATGTAGTACACCAGATAGCAATGCTTCATTAATATTAATTATATATTTTTCGCGAGTATTGCTTTACTTTGGACAAACTTGTCGATTTTTTTTTTTTGAAAAATGCTATCTGATTTTTGATGTTTGTACAAAGAGAATATTGGTTACCCTGACCACGATTTTGTTTAAATCTAAATTAATTTCAAGGAATTTACTTGTAGTCATATACATAAAGAGTAACACGTGTCTAATGACAACACATGAAATGGCTTGGAATATCACTTTAAGAAATCTAGAAAATTAATTATATGATATATGAACACTTATGTCATGTCTTAAAATCGTCTTCATTGGCAATCAGATCATATCTGATATTGAAGGTATAAGGAAGTAATCAATATAGAATTATCGTCTATCAGATATACCCATAGGAAACAACAATACAAACAGTATAGATCGAATGGCAAAGCAGGAGATCGAAATTGCCAATGCATTCAATCACCCAGTATATTGTTTCCTCATTGCTCCCTCCTGATCAAGGAACGATTTAAATCTAAATAGAATTTATGTTAATATAGAGTAACCGCTAACGATATGAACTGTATTAATACGAGCATCTGATACAGGAAATGTCCAGACGTTACCAAACCCGAGGCGAGTGTATGAATGAATCGTCAAGTCACTGTCCGTACCAGTCCCTTAGATTTTCTGAAACCTAATATACTTTCTGTTATGTTTAATCTATAAACTTGTGTAATTTGTTTGTGTTAAATTAATTTTAATTTTACTGCTGTTTTCAAATAAATGGAGATATAAGGTACGGTTATGGTTCGGAGGTAAATACTTATATGTAATTAGTGAGAGCAATTAAGCACAGAAACATCTAACGTAAAAGATCATACGCGAACATTTCATGGTAACTAATGTTACAATTACTTGTAATACAACGGTAAATTAAACTTACTCCATCATAATTATTTTTAAGTCTTATTGGAACATTTCTATAATTATTTAACTACCGGAGACGGTTCAGTTTTAATGATTTCTCGAATTTATGGGAGACTATAAAATAGAATAATTTTAATAATACCAAGAAATGTTAAAGTAAAAGGCATTTTATTTAAATGGCATCCCATCCAAGTTGTGTCTCAGTTGGCATAATTGGACATTCGCGGTGTGCTCGATCCGAAAGGTAGATAAACATATCGCGACCGTCGAGGCGGCGTGCTTGTCAAGTGTCCATCCAATATTATCATTGCGCGACATCTTTATGTAGGTCGGTTTTTTCTACGCGTGCGCGATCCGTGCGGTGGGCGGTTATGGCCGAACCAACGGGATTCGAGCCGGCATCGTTTCGCGTCTCAACACCGATCAGAACAGAGCTCCACTTAAAATAAGAGCAGGACAGTTCCGGTACAGTACATGCTAAATCTTAAGTTCCGCGACAATCTTTCTTTATTATGTTTGAAATTTCTTTATACCAACAACCTTATACACTTTCATGGATCGGCCTACAACATTGAATTATTTTAATTTTATTAGTGAATAAATATCTTGTAAAAATAAGACGAATAAAAAGAAATTGTAGTATGATTCTAAAAAATCTGTAGAAATATTGTATATGCTAGATCACTTGCTAATAGCGACAGGTGCTGGGTAATGAGACATTGTGCTATTGCTTGGCATAACGATTTCAAAGTTCCTTTTCTAGTGCAATAATAAAATTATATTACAAAAAATATATATGTATTAAAATATAATTAAATGAATACAAATTCTGTATATCAAATGTTAATTTGCATCTTTCATGTGATAAAATTAATAAGGGAATTTTAGAAAGAGTTCTAATAGCAATGTCGATTAATTAGAACCGGTTCTTACTTTACATTTAAAATACATCCTCCTCACATTCAGTTTCATGCCAATCAAATATAATGGAGTTTTCTCTCAAACTGTACTTTTTATAGACATCCGGTTTTTTTCATTTGAAATGGTCTTCAGTTAATGGATTGTTAAGCACATAAAATAAAAAGGCGCATTAGGTATGTGGGTCACAAGTGCTGTTTAATCGATTCGAATGTTGTTGTTTGAATTATCAAAATCAATAACTATTATTGAGAATACTCGTGATGCCGGAAGAGATGTACACCGTTATAACATTAGTGTTTTTGCATGTGTCGTCCATGGGACGGGATACACACACCGCGTCTCCCGTACATAGGGAAACCAATCAATTACATATTAGCTTAATGTTACCAAGATGACCCAGGACTTTGTGTCAAGCATTTGCGTAGTGCGTGCAAAACTGCAGACCGTTGAAAGTTGTTAAATAACGGAGCACTGCTAGAGACAATGAACTTGTGATTATAGTTTATTGCTTTTAGGAATTTATGGCTATGCACGTTCAAGGCTCCCTGTCGTATAACTCCAAAGAAATGGCAGTTAAGAGCTAAACTAAATACATACGAGTACATAATAACAGACTGACCGGAGCTAATACTTTTGAATAGCTTAAAATATGAAAGAGGAAATGGGTCGATGGCTTTATCCATATATTTTAATAAGAAGTATACAGTGCCGTTGTTGAAGCTGATAAAGCCTCGGGAACAATAGCGCCGTGCTACGAAGGCGGAGGGAGACTCGTGTTGGCCGCGGGCTCAAATATGCCCTTTAAGGGTCGCATGTGGCATAAAAATAATTATGCAATTAATAATATAAAGGTCAGGATGTAATATCATCTAAGTATTTGTGCCGTAAACAGATTTCAGTAAATTTATGATCATGCGAAGCACATAATATGAATATAGTTATCGAATAATACTCTGATTAATAATTTAATCTTTTATATGAGAGAAAAATATTTGATGCATTTATATTAACTAAAAGTCCGGTATATATTAATGAAGTCATTGATATTTTGTCGTATAATTGAAATGCTTTTCACTACCATCAACATGAAACTTGGAGAGAATAAATAAATATTATAGCTTGGTGTCGGGAGCGTGAGGTTCATGGGTACTTTGTATGATTACTTGTTCGATAATGAGTTTAGAGGTCCGTTAGTCTAGACCGGTCGTATGCATACCGTACTGTGGAGAATTTACTGCTACCAATTAGTAACTACCGACATCTAAGTATATTCGTTTGGCGTGACTGTCACAAGATATCCAAATACAATGTTTACTTGAGTGAAATTAATTCAATCCAGAAATGTTCTGTTGGAACTAAAACGTATTAAATCAGGAAGTTTATGGTGGTAGAACATTATTCATTTTGAAATATTATACCTCTTTTTTATTTTTGAATAAACAAACGAAAAACTACACAATGGATGCCTATGTTACAGAAGAAATAAAGCAGTATTAGATAAAACATAAAGATTTTTTTAATTGTACAGAAAGCAACTTGACAGTTATTCAGCTAACTATAAAATTTATTATGACATCAAATCATTACAACTGATAGTTAATAACTCGTTAGTTCAGAGAGGTTGCGTAATGATAAATGCAGGCTGCATTTTTTCGATAGACGTCACTGATAATGTACAAGTATAAGATAAATTATTTATATGAAAAATGATAGCTAGACAGTCGGTTTTGATTCGAAGTCAATTGAAAAGAATGTGATTAGCCGTTGGTTTTATAGTATAACGGTAGTAATGATGATATGCCATCAAATTATATTAATACATGTCCAAGTTAAATGAAATATTAAATTTATGACGCACCATGTAGTAGGAATGTGAAATTATAGTTTTGTGGACACCGGTAAAGCCACAGCGCAATTTGTGGCCGGCACAGCGGTGACTCCGGAAGATTGAAATAAACCTGTAAATCGAATCTATCACGTACATATTCCTACCATTATAACATCAGTACATTTATTGCGGCCAACACTTTCATGAACGTCATTTGGTAATCAAATCATGTCAGCCAGTTAAATTATATTTAACGAAACACACTCTTTTTAACAGATATCCAATTAATTATGTGCATAGTATATCATAAGTTTATACGGTAAGGTACAATTCAAACAAGCCTTAAAAAAAACCCACAAACCTTTAAAAGTATCATTATGACACGACGTGCCTGTCGTAAGAGAGAAATCGTAAACGTATTTTATGACTTCCTTTGATGTCTAGACTGAATATAGTATATTATTTATCGGACAATGAAAGCAAAATGACTGCCCATCTCTCATACGTTAAATCGATGTAAATATGTCAGACATGGGCATTTGTATTTTAAATGCGAACTGAATGAATAACTATCGTGGTTCCGATTTCATATGGTAAACTTCCTCGTCAATTGTATGATATAATATGTTAGAACAGGACCATGATAATTTTTAACTCTTTCAATACATAACGGTAAAATAATATTATTGTTGTCGTCAAAAACGTTGGTGATAGCGAAAAAATTAGACTTGAAAATAAACGAGTATAATGGTGACGAATTCAATTTTCCTGCATATTGTAGATTCGGGTAAGCTGGTTAGCTCGTGGAGTGGACGATCCGACGCGAGCTCGTGCGAGACAATGCGGTCACCTAGCGTTACACTGCACCACTTTAACACAGAATAAGCTCCGCAACATTAATACAATGTAAATCCGTTTCAAATCATTCAAACTTATTTATATCAGCGTCGTTTAAAATATTATCTTTCAACGTTTTAGAAAATCCGATCATCATTCTTTGGATTGTCATGCTGGAGGTTTTTCGCACGCTTTTATAAGATACGCTTACAATTGCCTATCAATTTAACGCACATTTTCAACATCATTTAGACATCCGATTAATTTTAAAGTTTAATATTTATAAATAATTTTAGAACATACAATTTTAAGTTCTTTTACATTTTTGTGGGTATCTTCTGAGCAACGTTTCAGGAAGCTTATAGAATAATAAACTTTGAAAAAAAAAAGCAGTACTGCTTATAACAAGGTTCCAACGGACTGATATTTCTACAAAAGATAGACTGTTATTAAGCTGCGATAAACTTGTAAATTTATGATACCAAGTATGACGAATGAATGTAATCATTGTCTAAAACTTAGCTACCATACGAGCCCGGCGTTAAAGTCACCCGCGGCGGTCGTGACCGATGCGCGTGCGCTGCGGTCGTCATGCGCCACTTGTTATTATCGTGTCTAGCGCCTACCATTCGTCACGGAGCTTTATTGTTCCTGAAGCCTATTTTTCAGAGATGTAATTATATTTTTTCAAACATGATATTTCATTTTACCGTTATACTTGACAAGCTATAACATCTGTAGATTAGAATTACTTTTATTATTTGCATATAATTATATTTAAATGTATAGAGCGAATACAAAAATCACGTCTTTTGATATTCTGTGATAGGACACGGCTCCTATTCGTTTTGTAAATTGCATTTTTAAAATACCAAAGCACGACTATTGTGGATGGTTGGTCTATGTTTCAAAAGAATTCGTGACAAATGTCACGTGACGGATAGATTCCCAGTCATGAATCAAATACAGTTTTCTGGTTACTTAAAACAGATTTAAATTTAAGTACTGCAATGAATGTAACACGTGTTAAAATATTTAAAATTTCATAATATTTTTCATTAAAAAACGACACTATTAAGTCAACGCACTAATTACACTATTTTAAATACTAACAAAAATATATACATAAACTTAGATACAGAAGTGCAAATTACAGAAACAAAAACCTAAGATAACGAATGAGTATGTGTAAACATAATACATATTCGCAACGTCCGACCCTCGCAAATGCAATAATTGAGCATAGAAATCAAATTACAGATGATTGACTATGCCGTTACAGCACGACCAAAGATACAAAAGGCGACCGACGGTCTTGTAGATTGTGACTTTGTCTAACGCAAATTTGACAATGTGTTAAAGTGTAATTCTTAAGCAAGGTACTATATTGAAATAAAATCCACATTTCATTTATTATACAATAATTATTAACTACACAAATGAAATTCGCTAAGACTATATGTTTTGATTAATTTCGCTTATCTTTACTGGACTGGGGCATGGTATGTTTGCCAGCGGCGCGGAATCTTCTTTACTGCGGTCTATTGCTTACTCTTTATTGCTTTATTTGTGAAAGCTGCTATATTTAATTTATAAACAAAGCTATTTTATATTCTGACTGCACCCTCGGGTGATGCAGCGTGGAATGTCAATCAAATTAATTGTTTTACTGACTCGCACGTTGTTTCAAAGAGGCCGCTTTTTGAATCTGTTTTATCGATTTCAATGGATAATATTACAGCTTAGGGCTATTACGAGGTAATTGTAATAAATGAATGAAAACAAAGTTATTACCCAACCTACCAGAGGCAATGTTCTTCATTAATATTTTATTAGATTAAAATATGTAATTATAATAAATATATGTTTTGAAGCTAAGAATATCACGCTTAATAATTATAATTTGACATCTTTGTA
>JAAAKD020000024.1:5528878-5545863 GCA_010014825.2 Danaus melanippus
AACAAGATCGCGATAAACTTTTAATGACCATTAAAATAAATGTAAAAGGAAATTCCAATTTATATATAACTGTTATATATAAATTACTTTTAATAACTCACCCTTAGTCGTTGATCACCGACAGTCCACACGCGACTTGCGAAGTCGTTCGAGGCCCCAACTATGTAGACGCCGGTAGCATCAAAGTCAACAGACATCACACCGGCATTCGAACCCACCAACGCACCCTTGTTTTCTATCAGACCCACTAGAATCATCACAAGACCACTTACTTACAAAGGATTCAACATAAAACGTCTACAAACCCAATAAAATAAAACGTCAATCTATTTATAAAGATGAAGAAATAAATGAACATTATTAAAATTCTTAAATGAATGTCGGTACTATTGTTGTAACATTAAAATTTATAGTTATATTAAAAATTATATTCATCGGCTATGAATAAAAGCTTTAGTATATAACAAATAACAATGAATATATGACTGTTATAACGCATTCGCATTATACTAGAAACAGATACATAAACATGTTAACGATTTATGGTTATATAAAACCTCTATACGATAAATATTAGCAATCATACAACTGCGATCTTCGCTATTTGACATTGAAAAATCGATACATGTGTCCTTACATCTGCGGATTGTACTTACTTTTAGAGACGTCCCATAATTTAACTTTCCTATCCGCCCCACCGGTCGCCACTAAGCGGTCAGTAGGACTCCATTTGACGGCATTCACCTCGCCGTCGTGAGCGTCCTGGGTGAAACGCTAACTTGTATCACAACATCACAATCAATCACATTACATCAGTTCTCATCACGTCTCATCACGTCATACCATCAGAATCTTAGAACTTTAAGAGAGATCAAACTAAAAAAACCTCCTACTTACATCACGATAAATATTACGCGAAGCGAAAACTTTGTTTCCTTTTTTTAAAGAACTAAGCGACCGGATGAAAATGGTATTTAAAAAAAAACATAGATTATAAGGAGAAGTTCGTAAAGACATTTTTAATAACAAATATAAGAAATTATTTAAAATAAAACTTACACGTAATGAGATCTAAGATTTCCGCGAATTTATTCATTTAAATGAAACTAATATTTTCCTATTATACTACGCGAAGTATTGAAGTCGCGTAGTATAATCCGAAATTATTAGTTTCATTTAAATATATAAAAAAAAACTTACACACATAGCCGTATCTTTAACGCACATATATTATATATATTAAGCGTAAAGATTATTTGTCAGACATGTCATAAATGTCAAACATATCTTTTCTACTACTTAACTTCAAATAAATTATTTATATTCATTCGGTGATAGCTGGTTACATGAATAGTTTATTCTAAGGTGAATCAAACAGTCGTGACAATTATTACATAAATTGTCTTGAAATAATAGAGTACTGGTTACATAAGTGTAAACTTCAAGCGATTTTAAAGCTAAACCAAACAAAAAATTACTTGCTTATAAAATAAGTTATAGTGGCTTTAAATTAGGAATGCGCTAGTGATCGTTAATGTCAAAACATACACGTAAATAAGTTTGCTAAATAAAATAAAAATCAATTTAAATACCGTCCCTCGTATAAGTTCAACATGAACAGTCAATAAAAGTTTAATAAATATATTTTTAAGTTATTTTATACACACACTTTTGATTGTTTGTTTTTTAATTTAAACACATTGTATTTCGTGAGCATTTGTGTCAGTTAAATAAAATTATACAACAGCTTATACAAGTTACTGTAATGAAAGCATAATATATTATTATCATCAAATGATATTTTATTTATAGTCTATGAGTCAAGACGGTAATCGTTAATTGTTTTACTAGACGTGAAACACTAACGTATACCTGTATTTCTAGACAAACTAGACGCCACTTATAAATAAGAATTATATACCTGTTCGAAGCTCGATAAACAAAACAATAAGTAGCTAAACAAAACGTTTACTCGACTATACTAAATAATACTTACGAAGAAAATCGTAACTTTCCTAATAAGAACTATTTAAATATGAGTAACAAAAGCTTTATCTCAATAGTACTACAGGAGTAAATGCATACCAATAGATAAATAGAATTACATAATAGATCAATTTTAATTGTAATAATTTACTCAATATTGTCTAAACTGTTAAGCTCCACAACATTACCTCACAAAACGTATTACCCTTTCGCATAACTTACAACTATTGAAGTAACTACGATAACTATATAAAGGGAAATTTAAAACAAATTTGATATTGAAATTTGAACGCAATAAACATTATATTTGTCAAAAAAGTATAAGTGTAGTTATAAAAAATGGTCATATATTAAATGTCAATATGGCACTTTTATTTGAAGGTTTTTTGCAATTGTTTTCAGACGCGTCTTTTTAATTAAGATTGTAATGAGACAGTCATTTTAGATATTAATTGGATTAAAACTAGAATTATACAAGAAAAAAAACAAACAGAAAGTAAGATCGCATCTAATTGGTTATATTTTTTCTATATCGTGTAAAGAGGAACATTCAAATTTATAATAAAACAAGGATGTACATTTATTTCCATGTCGGTCAAAGACCTCGCGATTGATCTCATTCAAGCGACTTATGAATAACGTCGACCTACCCGGCTATCACGACACAAGTAAAACTAAAAAACCCTTACATCCCGAGACTAACTGGTTCTTAACTAACTGTTTCATTCACGATGCACTTTTTTGTTACGCAAAGGGTAACAAGCTTTAGGCCTTCGAGACGATTTTATGTAGAATTTGTGTTATGGGAACGTTACATTTCTTTTTTATTTTACAATGATAACAACGTAAATACTCTACCAAAATTATGTTATTTCCTATTATATTTTAAAAATGTTTTTATATTATATAATTTTTTATAGTAATAAGTTTTCTGAAAGTATTTTTTTTGCTTGTTTTTAAGTAGGAGTCGAAAGTTTAAATCTGTATTTTTATTAACACTCCTACATATAAATGAAACTAATATTTTCGGATTATACTACGCGACTTTATTTTTTGTTAAAAACTACATATTCCCGACGTTTCGGCTACTTTACAGTGACCGTGATCACGCGACCGTGATCACGTAAAGTAGCCGAAACGTCGGGAAAAAAACGAAAACCAAAAAACGCGTAGTACGCGTAGTAACCCAAAAAAAAAAAATTATTTAAAAGAGTACTCGCGAAGGTCTTATATCTCATTATAATTTGCATTTTATCATCCATAAATAGTATTAAGGTAGGTAGGTATATACATATATTCGAGCTATTAGTTTAGGATGATTATTTTAGTTCAATAATACATAAAATAAACAAACTCTTTATAATATTAGTATAAATTAAACTTGTCAATTAATCTAAGAAAAAACAAATATGAAATAAAATTTATATTCAAATATATTAGTTACGCTTTTTAAATCCGGCCAAAAAAAAAATAATTGATATTTTTTATTCTAACGATTTAAATGGAAAGAAGCGAAAATAAGGTCAGACTTAATTCCTTTTTTGACGCTTAGGATGCATTGCCATTTGTGAGTCCATAAAAATACACCTTGTTGGTCCAATTCTATAATAAATAACTATATCCGCGATGCTAGTTTCTGCGACTTCATATTTGTTATTTTTTCTTTCATTCAAGAATTGTTAAGTGGATTTTAATGAATTTTATACTATAGAGTATTTATATGTATAATGTTAAATTGTAAAATATATCTTGCCAATAACAAGTCCCAAGAAGGGGAAGTTCTTTATTATTCATGCAGTTATTATTTGAAACTTTGCAAAATAGGTACTTGCAACACTAAACCTTGAAATATATAGCTGTTTAGAAGATATGGAATAATCAATAAGCACAACACTTACAAAACTTGATAGAACTTTAGTAGGCAAAGTTGTTGCGTAGTATGGCATCGAATCCATTATCTTATCGTCAACGCTACCGCCAGAACCGTCACTACCCCGACTGCAACCTTCTCTAGCCGCTTCTTCTAACTCTTTGCGAACCTTGTCACTTTTTTTTCTGAAAAATAAAATGATAGTATTTAAATTTAGAATACAAAACATATGAAACCTTTTTTGTCTCCAACGAAGCTTATCTACATGCCATTACCCTCCGAATTCCATAACCTTCTTTCTTCAGCAGCTGGATTATACATTTGTTTACAATGTTAGCTCACCTCTTTACACTATGTGGTTAACGTGGACTGCACATGCATGCCATGCAGTGTGGATGTACCATGCGAATAGCAAAATTAAATTATCGATAACCAATACTGTATAAGGTTTATATATACAAACTCAATAACAAACCAAACCAATTCAATGAGTTATGTTTTTAATGAGGACTTAAAGGTGCCACTTATACTCTAGAGTTAAAAAATCACCATACAAGTTTTCACAATGATAGTGTTTTACTCTCACAATATCCAAAAATTATATACATATCATTTAAATCTGACAGTTACCACTTCATAAATATGCATAATATGCTTTAACAAAAACCATTCTCTTCGTAAAATATCTTTACAAAATAATTTATAAAAATAAACTATACAATCCAAATTTTGCATATAAGATGTGTATATGTTTCATACATATATATATTACGAAATGGTACCAATTTTAAGATAATTAAAAAAAAAGATATTAACAATTTATGTTTTACACATACTTAATATATCAAAAATAACAATCTAAACAAGTTTTGACACATGTCTGACATTTAATAATCTATATAAATGTATGTATATGTATATATGATTAACTATATATGTATAATAAAAATTATATGTGTATGATAAAATAGCTGTTTTTTATGCAAATACAATTAAAAATGACTATCCCATTATTTTTTGCTTAGTATGCTTTCACATCAATAGTTAAAAGAAAAATAAATCATCTTTAAGTACCAATGAAATCTTTATAGGGTGAAACCAATGAATCATTTATTTTGAGAGTGGGAAGTCGAAACACAAAATTTGTTGAGCAAAAATGCTTACCATGCTAGTTTAAAATTATAATAATATTTCAATATGGGTATTTGTTATTTACATTTTATTTAAGGCCCACCATACAAATCCTTTCCCTTTTAACATTTTTCCCTGTTTTAAAGGACTTATTTTATATTATAATAAAAATCTTTTACACCATATTTTTCTGATTATTAGTAAGGAATCATAACCGTTAGACCACACCAAACCTGTCATTACAATGTGTCAAAAAGTGCCTTTAGATTGAATTCAATGTTAATAAAAGACAAATCCATATCACTATTACAATGTAACAGAAGACAAAACTTAAAAAAAAAACGAAAGAAATAAAGCAAACAGTCCAAAAATATATATCAAAACAATGATATGTGGTAGAAATTGTAATGAGTCAGTTTCAGAGTGCAATTAAGACATATATGGGCCATAATGAAGAAGTAAATGTCTTTTAACGCCACAATGCCTTCATACCAGAGAGCTCATTATGTCACACTCACCCGAAACTAACTCTACCAAACGTGTTGATGAAAAACGCAGTAGGGTTGTTTGACCTGTTGAGAAAATTAAAAAAAGGCAGCAAACAAAATCTTGGACATACGCAAGCAACTGCGCATACGAATATATATCTTACCTAAGCTTGAATTATATAAAACAAAACAATATAGCTGTGTAATGTAAAAAAATTCTTTATCTGTGGTGGTTTAACTAATGCAATACACTGTTGTGCGGTGCGGTAACATTCACTAAATAGCCAGACATTTAAATGTGTGTTGTTGTCGGTAATATCACAAAAAATAGGTGCAAATATAGTACTAATTGCAAAACTTAACATTCATTTGAAATCATTAATACAAACACCTTAACCCCAACCGATTAATGTTTACAAACTATAAAGCCATACTTTAAGATCATTTCTATATAAAACACAAATATGTGATCTCTTTTTGAAAATTTACTTAAAACCATGCAAAATCTGTTTTGGTATTTTATATCAATCTATGAGCATTCTTAAAAACTAATCAAAATAAGTAATATTTTATATTTCTTACTTTAGAAAATGTTCATTTTCTTCATTCATTTTATCGGCATCTTTGGCTTTGTACTTAATAAGTCTCTCGACGAGCGAACGGTTTTCATCCTGCAAAAATACAACATAACACTATGAAATGCCTTTTATTTAAAATATTATATATATTTATTATTTACTATCCGCATCACCTTTCTGAGCATTTTCCAAAACAATGGTTACACATCTATGTTAAAAGTCAAATTTTGGAGAAACGCAAACACCCCGATGATATATTTTCGACTGGACCATCTAATGTCATAAGACTTATACATAAACGTATAGCGATAATCACATGAGGATCATAAAGTGTATTATATACAGGCTGATAGAATTTTATTAAAATAATGTTCATTTGTTAAAAGCATCGTGTAATAAAAACTATACATTAAGATAATACGTGAGTTAATTTGCATGACCTTTTGTTAATTTATAAATTATAAGTGCGGTAATCATATTCAAAATAATTGTGTACAATACATTGTTCAAAGTTTAAGCCAAATAAATTTCTATGGTAATATATATTTTTAAACGTAATTTAAATAAATATTTATAAATTTTATCTTTTTTTCATATTGCATATTATTAACAATAACATTTGAAAAGTTTAATCATGCTGAGTATGATGGACATAACCGCCAATGATTTTGGCAGGTTGCCACGATTGAGTAATGCAATAAAAATTGAAGTTCCAGTGGAATAGTCGCTGTTTTAGAGCATTATGTTTTAGTGAGTGAGACGCGAACTAGAGTGCGCTGTATTGAGTGCCAATAATGTGGAAATATAAACATAGGAGCGTAATATAACATCACGATCCGAAACTTTTGTTATCCTAAACATACATTATAATGCCGCGAACATCTCCAAAATAAACAATACTGTTCCGTGATTCCAACGGTATTTTTATCTCGCGTAGCAACACATTTTATAGAGGTTTTGTCATAACCTATCCTTAGAAATAAGTCTACGCTTTTAGGTTTAAAATATCTATTAATTCATACTAATTTTGTTATATTTTCATATGTATTGTTTCCTGACTTGAAGGCTATTGTAATGGGATATATGTATATATAATAAATATACTATTTACGCATATTTTAAAATACTAATATGTTTCATATATAAATAATAAATAATATATATCTTAATTGATCACTTATTAATTATTCATTCACTTATGAAAGGATAATAAAGGTCAAATAAATACCAACTTTTTAAATACATATGGAATGAAAGAATATTATAATATAAATATAAAAAAATATATATTTCAAGTCTTAAATAGCATGATAAAGGCATCATATTGTTTATATTTTATATCATTCAGGTAATTATATAATTTTAGTTTAATTATACTAACGATAACATGTGTAGTATATTACCTGAGCTTTCCTCAATTTCTCCTCTATCGAAGCAAATGCAATCTGCAGTGCTTGATGTTCGTCTCTCAACATTTGATTCAAGCCTTGTAGTTCATTCATATTTGTATCATACATCTGTATTTCAGCTCGTAGTGAAGCTATTAGTGCCATATTTTCTGAAATTCTATTTTAATAACATGTAAATATAATTATTTTTACTAAATAGCAATATTGTAGTGATAAAAATTCTCTGAATATTTGAAAATTATAACAGACAAAATGATTTTCTTGAACCTTGTGAGATGAGATAAGATCTTATGTGTTGAATATTTATTTAAGTAGATCCAACATGTTAAAATGATTTAATCATCATGTGACTGCCATTAACATACTTATACTTATCACAATTTTTAAAAGCTATAAAAAATATTGATATTAAGAGTGTCATATCTTTTACTTAAATAATTTAGTTCCAACTTACAGTATATCTTTTGATTGTAATTTTTTTTCTAATTCCCGCACTCGTGCGTTAAGGTTTATTATTTCCTGTGCATTTTCACCTCTCGTTCTATGTAATGAAGTCAATTCTTCCTGTTGAGCTAGAATCCTTTGTTCCATAGCTTGTATTTTCTCAAACGAAGGATTTCCTGAAATATTAATCATTATCTTTTAGTTAATAAGTTTATCTTATTCAAAGATGGTTAATCATATATAAAAATATGAGTGTATGTCTGGTGTGAAATTCAAACCATTTAGAATATAAATTAATTATTGTGTTCAGCCGTCAATATGTTGATTGCTTGCTTATGATCTCTAGTCTATATTTTTAGTGCTTCCATATACATAACAAATAATATAGAAATAAAAAACAAATAATTCTGGTACTTTGATTTATAATTATAGAGGACTTGACTAATAAAATATTTCTGTGAGATCCTAGTCATGTCACATGATATAATTTACATAAAAAACTAATATAAAGCTACACTCAAACCATCTTGTTACTTTTAACAAGTAATACAAATTATGTTACAGGTCTTTTTATATATATTAGAAGCTTGAAATATTAATTTGTAAAATAATTTTATGTCACAGGAACATTACAAAACATCAAACCACAATATACTAACCTCCACTTGAAACACTCTCATTGTTAGAATATCGCATTCTCTCATTCATCAATGTCAACTGTAGATTTTCATTTTTCAGGGTACTAACATTGTCAAAGAGTCTGCTTTCTGTAATCACAATAATAAAATGATAGCAATAAAATTTCTCCATATTGTTGTTAATTTTTCTTTAAATTTGAAATTAACATCTATCCTTTAATAGTAAAAACTTATCAGATTTTATTACTTATCATGTGAGAATCTATGAATTGTTTATTTAGATCGTCGTGTTACATGTGTTTAATTAGAATTTATTGTACTTGTAAACTATAACGATATGTAAATAGAAATATATTTATTTGTTTGGTTATGTTTTTACTTACGAAACGCTATGATGTCCTGAAATGTGCTAGTTTCACGTTTGTTTCTTGATTGTAATTGATTTATTAAGTCTTTTCTCCACTCACCGCCTTCCATTTTTTAAAGATTTAGTAACTATTTAAATATTTTTTGTGACTTATCAGATCAAAACAAACAGTTGTCATTTCCACATTTAACGTACAATAATTTTTATCTGATCATCATCCTGTTAATTTTCTTCCAAATATTAAAACGATTTTATAGCACCGAAGATAATTCTTTTAAAGTAAGGAATCTTTATAAATGAAACATTTTCTATCGTAAATAAACTTTTGACTTTGACAACAATTGAACTTGACATTTAACATTTTTAAATTACCGACATATGTTGTGAACTTAAATTCTAGGTTTGATCTATAAATAAGCAAAACTATATTTTAAATTTTGAAAAGAATTTATTCTTTTCAAAAATTATATTGTAATTCCGACTATCAATTAATTAATTCACTTTAATAAAGACATGTCATATAAGAGATAAATAATAGGATATCTTATACATACATACATCTGCAAGGAAAATATAAAAAATGCTAACAATTCGCGTAAATAATAAAATAGTTCCTATTTTATCATAGATTTTCACTTAAGGGATATTGTTTTTTTAAGAATACGTGAAAGTAGAATAAGTAACGTTTCTAACGAAAATTAATCGCCTAAGTAAAAAGTTAACCTTTTTCATAGCCTAAATCGAAACAGTACTTATGATGGTTCAAATAATGTACTCAATATGAATCACATGATTATATGAATATATTATAAAGAATATATTATATGAATCACATAATGATATAGACATCTATATCATTTGAAAAATTATATTTATTATGCATATTGTACTAGAATTGTAGTTTGTTATCAAGATTTTAGTTGCATCCCCTAATTTGTGGTCATTTTTTGTTTTCATTCCGTCATCCTTATCGACTGTTTGTTACGCACTCAACTTTAAAATAAGTTGTTATGCATTTGACAGCAACAGAAATGTTTTATGTTTTGACCGAGTTAATATTTCTCGGGAAAAAATGATATATAATAGAATAAAACTCATGTGTGAAATTGAAACCACCTTAGTTTCGAATGAAAAAATTAAATATTGTTCAGTTTAAAAAAATAAACGATTGTGCACTTAACACGTCTCTATTCAGTGTGTCTCATACTTTATAAGATATAATAGATATACATATATAAAATTCCTTACAACTCCGGCCACTTCAGTCATAAATTTTATAGTTTGAGTTCAGATAAGTGATAACTGTTATATTTTCATAAAGATTTTAGACAAAAAGACTGTATTCATATTAAATTATAAAACTTTCTACAAATGTCGAACCCTGTAGGTAAACCGAGTTATAATAACGTGTATAGATTTCTTTAGGTACAGTTATTGAGTTAAACAAGAAATTACTAGATATAGGTACATTTTTTTCTTTAAACAAAGGTAGGAGTGTATGAAATATTATATAAGTTTTTAAGAAAATATACATACGTACGACATTAACTAAAATAAAATACTTAAACGAAGAATCAAAATAGATGTTTAGTCATAACTTTTTAAATTACATCCACCCAGTAGACATCCCAAGGAAATCGAGTATTTTTTATATGGAGCTGCTTACTGAGATTGGATGGTAATTATGCAGGTTGGCAAAAAGAAATAGATTTGAATTCATTGAATGTTTTATATTCGGCAAGAATGGCTTCTTCAACTCCGTATTCATTTGCTTGTGACTATTCAATTACGAATTGGAGATTCAATTATAAGTTTTGAACCGTTGCCACTTGAGGAGTGCATTGGTGCCTAATTAATCCGTAAGTTCTTAGATCTATTATAGTCTACAGGTACTTATTTAACTCTGTTAGTAGTTTAATTTTCATCAATAAGTGAAAACTCTAATAGAATAGATACTATTTAAAATATTTAATAATATAGGACTTTCTATGACAATTATATTTCTGGATTAAAACTACGTAAAATTTGTATTTTCTTCTGTATTATTATCTATATCGTTATGTAAAGAAACCTGTCAATAATGATAACAATATCCAGTTTTAATTGCCAATATATTATGTTATAAACTTATGATTTTATCAATCTGAATCTTCTTCATCTTTATACTTTCCATGCATTTTAGGATTGTCTGTAATTTGAAAATAAAGGTAATTGATTTTTGTGGCATTCAATAATGATGAATTTTTTTTTAATACCAATATAATTTACCTTCAGGTTCAAAATCTTCTGGATTTAAACCCCTCGTACTCAGACGTCGGTCGTCTTCAGAAGCTAAATAAAATTACAAATAATCATTATTTTTACAAAAAAAATATTGATATGTGAAATTAAAGCAATTTATTTTCTATAAGGTATTTTGTTAATTGTTATACCTGAGTTTTCGTCATCGTCGGACTTGTCAGAATCTGGAATTCTTTTTTCTTTTCCACCATCTTTTACATCATCATTATTTTCACTATCACTCGAGGATTCCGCTCTTACAGATCTTTTTGGAGTTTTATTTTCACTGTTTAATTTTCGTAGATTCGGTATTTCTGATAACGAGAAAGAAAAATCTTATTTAGGTTTTAGATAATTTAAAAGAGTTTTTTATGATATTTGCCATTTAATTAACGTAATATTGGAAGCGATCTTATAGTATTTTACATATACATATGTATATACTTACATTTTTTCATAACATTATTGTCTAGAAGATATCCTTCTATATATAACTATTTAGGAAAAAATACACATATATATATATCTATAAATACATACCTTTAAAGTCTCGTATTCGAAGTGTTGGTGATCCATTTGTTCCAGGTGTTAAATCGAATCCAATTTTTAGTTGTACTACAAAAAGATAAGTTATTATGTAAAAATATTACATGTTTTTAAAGATACACAGTTTGTAGACTCACGGATATATTTAAAAAACTTGGTATCGGATTTTGGGATTTAGATATTACACCATATTAAATAAAATGTACTAACAGGTCTTATCGTCATCGTCAACTGGAAATGCATTAACACATGATAGAAGAACCTGTAAATAAAGTATCAATTAAATTAAAAAAGTATTAAACCATATAACATTTTGTAAAAAGTCGATAGAATATCTCAGTTATTTCATTTTGTTCACTACCATTAAAATAAATCCTTCTATATGAGCTGCTTTCGTATAATAACACATGGTTCCTAGATGTGTGACTTCATACTTTGAGTACCAGATTGTTCAATAATGCTTATCTGTTTTGTAACGCTTTGATTTTAATTTTAAATTCTCAATAAAAAAATTAATGTTCCTTTTCGTGGTATAGTAATATTTTTTAAATGATTTTTGACTATTAGCATTTAAAGAAGTGATATAAAACTTTAGTACATAAATGTACGTGTTTATTTCTTCTTTTTGTTCGTAGTTTGAAAAGCTACCTATGAGATCCGTAGATTTTAAAATTGCAATATCACGACTGAGGCCAAGAGGTTCACCTGAACGGAGGGATTTACTTACTTGCTCACCGAGAAAAATGAATAGGAACATCGTTTTTATCTAAATCCTTCCTTGTAACGTTTAGGATGAACAAAATGTTATTTTTTACGAAATAGATTTTGAGAGTACTCGTCTTGTTGACGATAGATTAAATTTATCTGTGAAATAAAATGAATTATTGATGTGGTGTATTTTATTAGGTGATACTAGTTTGCGAAATAATTTATATTTTAGATATGCTTAATTAAAATTTATGGCCTATTAGAGCTTTTTACAGTCAAGTTAATAATTTGTGGAACTTATATCTTAAGTGATATTTTTAACGTTACAAAGGCATATGTGTTTAAATTTGGCTTGAAGAAATAAAACTCCACTGAAATGAAAAAATCTACCTTCTGTCATACATCACAATTTGTACTAAATGCTCTTCGGTACCTTATCAAAAATTTTAGTTAGTATTTAAATATTTTACATTGCAAATAAAATTTACACATATTACAATATAAGCTATGGATTTTGATTTATAGAAGTTTTCTTTTATCTAACGATAGATAGGTTTTGAATTATTGTTTGAAATTTTTCATTTTCAACATACAAAAACCTTAATTGAGGAAAATGGGATGATTAAAGTGAAATGTTTTTATATACAATATACCCATAGTCTATCCTTAAATTACTTAACAATACAATAGGCTGAAAGTTTAAATATCTATAACGTTACAATAACATGGAACAGCCCATCGCGTATATAAATAGATAGGTGATATTATTACTAAAACAAACAATTTAGAAAGTCCAGTTAATTAATATATATTTATATATGAGAATGGTTAAGTTAAAGGCAAATATTATGAAACTACGTGATCAAAGACATCCAGTTAAAACAACAAATTGTTTAAACTGCGACGGCTAATTCAATGTCTTTCATTCATAGAAATAGTTGTTAATCCGCGCGCTTTAAAACTCTCATCCTCGCGTTCCACGTCGGAATGTTTGAATAAAAAGCTAGTAAGATAAAACCTATATATGTTTCAAAACGTAAAAGATAATTGAAAATAAATAATTATGTACAACAGTTATTCCAAAATATAGTTATTCATGTCGCAGACGAATTGTCAATTAATAGTTATTAGGTTGTCATCAAAATGAGAACAAGCTTTTATAGAATGTTATACAATATTCAAAGACTGGATGCACACAGAGAAGGGATTGTGTATTTTGCTTCAACGTTTGTCAATAAGCTTCATACAACACTGGTATGTATTATAACAAACATGGAAACTGCTATAAAGCAAAAATAGAATATATGTACCTACATTTATGTAGGTATAAAATGGATCTTGTCAGTATGTTACGATTTAAGTATAAATGAGCACTTAAAATGCTTTTGTTCTTTAGCATAATAGTCTAGTCTAATATTAGGTAATATTATTTGAATAGGTTGCCGGGAGTGCCGAGGCTTTTTTAGGTATAAGCTTTTACTGTATTCTATTTATGTCAATTTCGAAAAAGTTTACATCATTAAATTCATTTTGTTGGCACGATCCCCACGGAAAAAATCAATATTTCAAAACGAATGGGGTATTATAAACTCAATTATGTGATGTTTATAATATAATTCAACTCCTTCCTACTCAACTCCAATTGACTCAACTTCATTGGTAAATTGGTAGAAGATGCTTATAAGGATATGATGCGAATTTGGATTGTAATGTTATAATAAAGCCAGTAAGTGGAATTAATGATATTCTACAATATAAAAAACGTTTTAATTTAAAGTCAAATGTCTTTATGGATCTAAGTCGTCAAATTCATATAACTGTTTTACATTTTCTGAATCTTTATATCTTTGCACTCATCATGTTTAAGGGATAGGTATTTAATTAGACGCTAGTTTCCTCTGGTGCCAATTAGTATCTAACTTATTACAAACATTTCAGAGTTATTTCGACAGTGTTACACTTTAAATGCTAGTTAGCGTTTGAGTTATGAATGTGACTTCGACATGATCGGATAACTTTAAGTTTTGGGAGCGTAATGTAACACATGAGATTAGGTCAAATGAATAAAAAAGGAGCTCTCTTCATAACGAAAATTTCTTATATTTTTTACCTTAAATTGTACTTTGAAATACAAAGTAATATTTATTTATTACTATATTTTTATCACAAAAATGTAGTGTTTATTCATTAATGACGAATTCGTATGTTTTATATTATTTTTCTAATACTTGAACGATGCAATCAAATTAAGGAGTTCTTATTAACAAATTTAGTTGCTAAAATATAAATATTTCTATTTAAATGTAAACTATGATTGGAAGTAAGTTTAAATATTATATTTAAAACATGTCGTGTAGAATATTTAGTGAAAGTGGGTGTATAAAAGGTCAAAATCCTTAAAACTTTCAGAAATATAGACTACTTTTTTGGCAGAAATACACAATTTAAAAGAAAATTTTAGTCGAAATGAATTCATGATAATTTTAAAATATTATAATATTGTTAATAAATTTGATTATGAAAACGAAATTTATATCGTATGTTGGATGTATTAAGTAATTCAGGTATAATAAGTTTTTGAAGTACTTACCTGATAGTGGCTTCTGCGCGCTGGTGCGTGACATAAGCTTGTAACAAAACTTTTTTCAGTTCTGTTTTACGAGTAAACAAAAATAAAATTTGCTTTTATTATCTAACTTCGATTTTCTCGTTTCTCCCTCTTGGAAAGAGTCCAAGTTGATGTTGTTCCGAGGAACTGATGGTAATAATATTTTTTAGCTGTCTCACTTTGCTTCCTCTTTACAGGGACGACGATAACATTTAACTGTCTTGTCTTAATCTAGCAAACATTTGTAATTTTCATTAGCCTTTATATGAAATTTTATTCTCCTCTTAATAATAAGTGCCATTTTATTATATATAGCTAATATAAATGTGGCCCGTACATACATAGGTATAATACAAAAAGTCTAGCTCACTTGTATAACATAATACGTAAAATAATATTTAATGTAAATGTTACACAACAACAAGATTATCATAATTATAGTAAAAAACATATATAGTAGATAAAAAAATAATGATTAAATAAATTCGAATATGTACCCGCGAAGACACAGTGATGATACTGTTCAAATTAAACGTAAAAAAAAATGGAATTATAGTTTTATATCAATTAAAACTAAAATATTAATAATCGTATTGGAAAACTATAAATGACTATGTTAATATGTTACATAATGAAGGAATAATTAGATATGGAAAAGCACACTGACGGTTAGCGTTATAACGGGTCCGTCAAATAACTTTTTTTCTAAAAATGCTACAAAAAATCTACTGAATATTTTCTCAAATTTCTTTTTTTATTGGAAAGTACAATCCTTCCGGTTAATAATGAAAAATAATTTCATTCAAATGGCTGCCTCGGCTGGCCATGCAGGCCATGCAGTAGCCTATACGATCGGTCCAATTTTTCAGCACATTATCGATTGTGTACGTCTGTTTTTCACCAATGGCTTCACGAATATTGCTCTTTAAAACGTCTATTGTCTCCGGTTTGTCGGCGTAGCAGTTATCATACCCCACAAATAATAGTCCAACGGTGTCAAATCGCAGCTCCGAGGTGGCCAAAGGACGTCAGCTCTGTGACTGATAATGCGATCTTTAAAAACAGGGCGCAAAACATCGAGTGTAGCTTCGGCTGTGTAGCATGTAACGCGGTCCAGGTGAAACCAAATGTTGCCAATATCTTAAATTTTTGTGAACAAAATTTCGCTCGCTTTTTAATGTATGCGTGCTGGTTTTCTGCGCCCCAAATGCGACAATTTTGCTTTTTTACATACCCGCCAAGATCGCATTCCTCCTTAGCGAAGCAAAAACGTATTGGATGATCAGTTGGCTTCAACTCCTCCTGGTCTTTGTATGGCGTCATACCAAGGTCTTTATACAAAATTCGTCTCAATGATGTCTCAGAAATATCCCATTGTTGAGAACGACGGAGAATTGATATTGAAGCCACAGCCACTGACACAGCAGCAATATTCACGGGTGTCTGCACTGTTTCTAGCTTTTCACATTGCATACACGCATTGTTTTTAGCTTTTCACGCTTTGGTTTATCGATGAGGATGCCAGTTCCTTTCACTTTTTTCACAAGGTCATTACCGGTCGAACATACGGAGCTGACGGTGCTTCTCTTCTTCCAAAATCCGTAAGCAATTTTCACACAAATTCTGCAACATTACCATGATTTTCAAAGTAATGTCGCAATATGTCCCAATGTTGTTCAAGAGTATACACAACCATATTTGTACAGCGGAAGAATAAATCTAACTTTCTGTTAAATCAGACATGAGCTGAGTATTACCATTCACGAAATAAAAACTAGTAAAAAAAAAGTTAGATGACGGACCTGGTATATTATATTATGTTCTTCAAATTAGTTACAAATCACTTGTTATTGGGTTTCAGATTTTATGACCGATATAAAGTATGTAAATCATAGAATAAAAATTGAAGACGTAACTAATTTAAAAAAGGTC
>JAAAKD020000024.1:5556048-5573070 GCA_010014825.2 Danaus melanippus
TAGCGGGGTCGCAACCTTTTCCACTAAATTACGTATCGGCACATGGGATAATCCCGAATAAGTTGAATAACATTGAAATGAGGAACTAATTCCTTAGTAAGTGCACAAAATTAAGACAATCGTAAATCGTTTATACTCTGACAATATATATAAAACTTAAAGGTATATGGATGTATTATATTGTATTTTATTTTCTTATTTCATACATTTTTATACAGTACTTTCATTCCTTATTATTTAATATCTAAATTGTAAGTCAAATACTTTACTATTGACTTAAAATCGTCATCCGGTTCACACACTTGAAAAAACGTATTGCATTAATAATAAGCTTATCTATTTCCAAATACTAGAGATTTCTATTCAGGCATAATGGGGAAGCGTGACACGGGACCTCTGCCTCGCTTTAATAATTTATGGGATTGATAGAATCTCGGCATAATCCTAGGAGGGTATAGTTTTAAAGACTTTTTAAAATTTATATACATTTTATGGTATAACACTTTGTAATCATAATATGTAATAAATAATTGTGTGATTGAATATAACACTAACCTTACCGAAAAAAATAAATACCTGAAGTATCTTTGGTTAATCGTTTCCTTTGATAGTCTTTTTTACAAAAGCGAACAAATGCATACTTTTGTTGTTACTAAATTGTATTTCTATCTCTTTTCGATTTAAAAAAGATTTTTCGATCTCTGGGTGACCGTTACGTGGAGTGCCACTTACATGTTACAACTTTCTGAATTATTTATAAAACTCTCCCTTATTGGATTGAAATATAGTATCCCTTTGCCTTACCTACACAGAAAACAATCCCATTACGATGACACTAAACGACACTTTTCGCAATAAAGAAAATAAAAGTATGGCTCTGATATCTTGTTGAATCATCATAACTATATTTATTAAACTAACAAAATACTAAAATCTTTTCGAGTAGAAATAATAATGCAGTTTAAAGGAGCATACAATAATTATTTTTTAACTCATGACAAATCATAAATATTTAAATTACATTTTAACGTATTTGCCAATATATTTTGGTCACATTTTTGTTTTTTTTCATATATATGTATATAATCTTGTAACAAAATCTTAGAAACCGTCTTAGTATTCAAAATTATAGATTAACAATGCTGTGTGACACATGATGTTTGAATGCAATTGATCTATTATTTATCAAAATGGAGTTAATCCCCGGTACCCAAATTTAGTATGCTATGAATATTGAATTTTGAAATAAGTATTCTATTGTAGACAGAAAAATATTTGACTTTTATTATCTAACATTTTATTGAATATTTCCTGTAAGGTTTTATTCTGTCTTGGAGTTAGTTATTAAATAATTTAATACTTTTAACAAAAATAAAAAACTTTCTAAAAAAATAAAAACGTGAAATTAGTTCATGATTACTCATTCAAAGTCCTTCCTTTGTGTATTCTAAATAATTATTTAAACATTAGTGAATAAATTCTGCGACACACTCAGGTTTCTACAGACTTGTATTAACAAACCACACAGCATACTCCTAGAAACATTTCTAACACATAATTACCACTTTAATTTAATATTTATAGAACAAGCATGTTTGCTTACGATTTCATTAGTCGTGTTATATTAATTTAAATAATGTTATCAAAATGTTAACTTTTAATTTTATCAAAATAATTTTTATTCATGCAATTTATATTTAACTTACACATTTTTTGATTCAATACCAACATTTCTCATATACCTTCATAAAAAATTGTGATTGTACAATATTGTTTTGTTATTCATAGATTTGTATAGTCTCTCTGGGGACACACAAGTAAATAGCCAATTTGATATTCTATTATCATCTTAATTTAATGATATCTGTAATATAGGGAGGACGATTTTTACAAGCTTAGCTTGTATCTGAAAACACTGTTATAAATTAATACACTGTGTTTCTCTTACAGTTTCTTTGTCAATTTATTACCTTACTTTTGATTATGCATACTGCGTTTCTGAAAAATATCATTGTCAAATATTATTTTTATCATTAATTTATATTCTTGATTATAATTTAAGAAATGTACTATTTGAATAGAAAAGTCTGATTCGCCAGAAAAGTAATAATGTTTATCAGTATATAAAAATAGTTATTTCCGTTTATAGCTACAGCAAGTCATCTCGTCGACCATTAAATTCGGAATGTCAAATAAAACGTTCGAATCGATTTCACATAAACGATCGACGTGATCAGTCTGAGGATTATATGAAGTCTAATTTGACGTGGACTGAAAATCAATCTTCGAGGGACTTACATCTATACAAAGAAAGCAATGAAACATAACATATACATATTTAAAATATGGTTGTATAGTTAAAAAATAATCATGTTTAAAGTAATTTTTCCTCCAAGAAATATTCTGAGCGTCTTAATTTGTCTGGTGATAATTTTATGTTCGAGGCAAATTTTCGTAACCCACAAACCCGTATCTTGTCTCTTGGCTTTAATTTTACCCGCCTTATAGGTTAGAATAAGTTTATATCAAATTATAAGTTTTTTCATTGAAATAAAAGCAGCTACTACTCTATCTTTATTTTATATGCTTTTAAATCTTTGGATGAAATTAAAATTAAAATTACAATCATGAACCCTTTCTTAAATTAAAAATTTGAAGAGTTTATATTTATTTATTTTCTATGATAACAATTTTGTTTTTACTTTCTTTTGAAATGATACAAGTATATCTGCTGAAAATTTTAGAAAATTAGAGTAAGCTCTCAATCACGTAGGATCTTTCAGATTGACTGTGAAATAGAAAAAAAGTCAAATATATATTTTTTCCTACAAACTAGTTTTGTTTCTGTTTCTAGTACTTTTTTACGATTTATAGTTTTCATTAAACTTTTTAGGATGATTGTTCAGTATATTAACTCTAAAATGAAAAACATTTTTGTAAATATGTTCTGACGTATTAAAAAAGATCTATTTTTCTTATTTTTCTATTAAATGCACTGGCATACTTGTAAAACTTAATATTGACGACAGCAACGTTGTAAGAATGCTTCAGTTGAAGAACGTTCCTTTTATATAAAGTTACTAAAATTTAAATTAACTTTGTTAATAGCTTAAAGAAATCCTTTGAAACGGGGCTTTGTAATATTGCAATAGAGCAAGCCAATCGCTGAATATTCTAAACTGAAATTCAATTACAAGTTTTGGGCGTGAGTGACCATCAGATTAAGGGCAGAACCCAAGATCTAAATTAATTGGCTCATCCAGATATTGTACTTAAGAACCCTCATCCCTATGGATTTATGTTGCTATGAACGACGTACAACACTCAAGAGGACATTTGTTTATAATCAAATGATTGTATTCAATTGCTCTTGACTGGAGACTATTACATTATATATTGGACAACGTATACAAAATACAACTTTGCTTTATTTTGGAAACCTAATTTAACCATAAGTGATAGACTATTATAGTCATTCATTTAGTTTAAATAATATTACCTTATAAAGGGTTTAGCCCACTTGAGTTTCTATTTCTTGGACGTTCTATAATTCCACCTGAATAATAAATAATCCAACAACCTCAGATGGGTGAAAATCAATATCCACTTCCAAGCATAATGTTAACAATATAAAGGGTTTTGTATTTCTATGGCGATTTTGTCACTATTACACGCGTACATTTATTTGTTTACTTTTGATCCAACATTTAAAAAAAAGTACAGAATTGATAAAACGAAACGTCATAAATCACATAAATTCGCCTCTTGTACAAACCTTTTTACAAAAGAGTAAATTCATCAATTACTTTCTTAATATATTTTATTATTCAGAACAATATTGTTCCAAACAACTGTAGGTCCAACCTTAAATTTAACAACCTTTTCGCGAATATTAATTTCCGCTACCCAACACACATTATGCTCAAACGAATACGGTAAATTAAATTCAATGAATTGTATTTACGAATAACAGTGATAATAACGATATTTATTTGATATGAGATCGTATTTGTAATATATCTTACAAGAGAGATTTATTTTTTCATGCCGCAATATGTAATTATCGAGGCTGCATAATTGAATAAGGTCTAATTATGAATCCAATTAATGAAATGTATTTTATGAAAGCTTTTATTTCCTCATACAATAGGAAACGTAAGTCAGTTCTTGACTTCGTAAACAATTAACGTAGATGGTATCGCCCGTCCACCATTATTCACTTCTGTCATGTCTAGATTATTTTCCATTTTTAGTACCTGCCATATTTCCTTTCATTAGTACAAGTCACGATGATATTAATATCTTCTAAGTCATTTGAAACATTCTAGTAATAACAGACTACTAGACTATTTTAAAGAGCAATATTCTTATAATTTCATAAGTAAAATGTAGTAATGGAAATAGTTAAAGAAAAAGTCTATATCTTTTTTCTTCAGTGTTAAATATTTTGTAAGCAAAAAAGACTTAAATGTTAAACGTAGGTGTATAAACTTATGTGGTAGCAACCACTTTCTATTTCGGAACCAATAGGTCAACGTTGTGAGCCTATATCTTAGGCGCTTAACATGACAGTTCACTCTGTCTCTTAGACGGCACTATTAATACGATCCATAACAAATTCTGGCTGCGTGTACTTGCCTGCATTGCATGTCTGGCATGCGAAATAGCAGGATTTTGCAGGAAAAACTAACCTTATTTTTAACTGCACTATGACATCAATTGAAGTATAATTTACTATTGCAGTTTCTACAACGTAATAAATTATATATTCTCCTTTTTGTATCATAAGTTGGAACTTTTCAAAAACTTTGTTTAATTTAATTTATTAATCTATCTTTCGTATGAAGTAAATGTAATAACAAAATATTTGTCAACTTCCAAAAAGAATTCACGGAAGTAGCAAAGTTTGTCTTATTCATTAAAATTTCATTAAAATTTGTAAACTTTTTGGAGGCGGCAGATCAGCGAGTCGAGTGCCACGGCACATCTGTTGCCGGTTTGCTTCGCTCTTCTGACTTGTAATAATGGAATTAACGAGCTGGTTATGAACAAACGGCGTCTTCATTTCCAGTATCCCGTTTGTTCGCCCTTTGCCCTATTTCACTGCCACTCCATTTCACTGAATGAAATAATGGACTCATTTAGAAGGTCTCCGCTTCGTCTAGGGAATATTATGAAGTTATGATGACCTACCTAAGAGGGACAGTTTATTTTACTCAAACTTGATCTGCCACAAATCATTTTAAAGCGGTAGGCATTTATTACCCAGGGTGATTATTTTCTTTTACCATTTTTTAAAAATATTGTAAGCATATACATAAGTCTCTTTTTATTTTATTCAACTTAGTTAATGGTCTTAAATGCATTTCATGAGACAGTTACATATCACTTTTTTATTACGAAATTAAACAATAAAGTATTCATAATGTTTATTAGCCTGAAAACAAACAGATTTTACGCTGTCACGCGTACAAAATCCATTCACTAAATAGCCCCATTTCGTATAATGTGAAAGGCTGTGTAATCCAATTAATTAACACTGAGAGGTAACAACGGGATAGTTTTGTATTATTTTCACATATCAAATTATATAAAAAATAATTAAGTATTTTGTTTTAAGCATAATAATTCAACATTTTGCATTACTTGATCCAGAACATATGTATGTACTTGAGATATACTGAGATGATAGGATTTTTTAGTGAAATAAAACTATATAGTGTGTGTTGGCTTTTTCTATTTTATAAAGGTCATAGATACAAAAATAAATACAATAAGCAAAACCTCACGTCTCTCACTTCTTTAAATTGCTTTTGCAGTTTTGATATTGTATTTGTTATTTCAATTAATATATATATATTTTGAGGCATTTTTTTACTCTTGCTGTTTGAAATTTTTCTGAATTCAAGACTTTGGTAAGAATAAGAACCACTTTATAATTCGTAGAACAGTAAGACACAACACATGTCAAAAGTAATGCTCCGCCTACAGTCGAGGAGCTGATTGATATCTAAAATAATAAAAAAAGTTTAAATTAATAATTTTACTTTAATTTTACTCAGTAAAGTAACGATTATCATATTTTAAAACATATTTCCTAAGGGACTTTATCAACTATTTGTGACGTATAGTATAAAATGTTTACGTTACCTACAGATGATACCGTTCTAATTAATCCTCTCCTGCACAATGATAGTAATTCGGAATCAAATTTGGGTGTCATTAATAACACGTAATCTATGTTAAACATGGGTATCGTCGGACAAACAGACCGCACCCGTTGTTTGTTGTCGATGTCCTGTTATAAATCATGGACCCTCGTCCTATACACAATGGACATTGAGTCAAAACGTCAGCCTTCAGGAGCTGGTTATCAGCCTTAACTGGCGTATCAATGAGAAACGTAACAGATAACAATTTATATTTGATGCAAGATTTTCTCTTCAATTGGAATTATATATGTCGTTCCCGTTTTGTTGTTAATGATTTAAATTTAAATGATTCTTGATGTTTTACTCTTGGAAGTCTCTAAAAATTACTGTGCTTAATAACTGCACTTCTAATTCATACCGAAATGAAAAATATGGAAGATTTTTTTGTAATACTGCAGATCTTTTGATTGCCTGTGTTCAAAGTTAGAGAAGCAGTATCAAAGTGGATACTATAGGTATATGACACTGGATCATTTTTTGTTCTATTTTTAACTGTTTAGTTACATAGTTCTCCAAAAAAGGTATAAACAATAGACCATAGCTTTTTAACATCATTTGGTGATGTAAAGATTGGCTTGTTTTGGCATTCGAAAATAGCATTGTCAATCAGTAGAAAATGCGACTACCATGCTTATCATTATTTAAAATATATGAACGAACTTATAATTAAAATAATTGTCTTATTTAAACAGAAATACCTATTGTTATATTTTATGTGACGAATTTGTGAGAGATATATAATTAGTTATAATGTTTTCAACTTTAGATGGTTTTGTAAACAAAGTATTCTTGATAATTATATTCATTAAATTACATATTTGCACATTCACATGTTCTATTATATTGTATGTTTATTCAAAACATAATTATTGTTTAATAAATTCATATAATGTATTCCATTATTCCATTTCAACGACACAAGTTTAAGCCATTTTCCGAATACAACAAACACATAAACACTGTAATACAAATTACCAGCAGTATGATAAAGCTAAATCTTGTTAGACCATGAATATTTAAACAGTTCTACAGAATAATATCTGTCACAATTCAAAACATCACATTGCAGAATAATTCAATTTCATTTAGTTTGTATTCCTATTTAAATACATCGCAATGATTTAAAATACAAATATTAGGATTATATTCTAAAAGAATATTAGTAGCTTGTCATTTAGAGTTTTTAAGCTTGTAAAGAGATCACAATATGGTGTTGTTTTCAGTAGCTGAACTATTTGATGGATGACTTCTCTTGGTTCAGAGACTTTTCTTCGAAGTTTTACTTAAAGCTTCTAACTAGACGGACAAACTTTCCCTGCACTTAAACTCCTTAAGTGTTAATCGATCATGTTGGTCGACGATCTACGAGGCATAATTAAGCTGTCTGTTATGAATATAGTATAACGAAGTCCAAAACTTCACTATTTGGCTCTCATATTAAAGATTATCTTCAGAATTTACTGAATGTCTTGCCAGCTCTTTTAGCACATATGAGCTTTTATGCAGTATTGTGCAGAAAATTTTACGTTGAACTAAACTCATATTTCTAGAAGCAGCACCGTTCACAGTTCATTAGCTATCAACGCGAACGGGCGGGGTGCGCTCGGGCGAGGTGAACCCTTGGCGAATGCACAGAATCTTGCTTCTCATAACTCATTAATATTGAAATTTGTCGGAAAATTGTTCGGTTCAAATGTCGGTGCTAGAGATAACATTTGTAACAAAGACTTACAATTCAACGACCTAAAATTATGTCCCGAGGAAAACCGTTCGTTAAAATATACTGAATAGCATTAAGATAATTTGAAAATGAAATGCAAAAATAAATGTAATAATCGCAATTTCTTATCATAAATCGGGAAATTTCATGTCTCACAAATCTTCCCGAGATTAATTTATGATTTATTAAATCACGCTTTCCTTTCTTTTTGTAAATGCGAGAAATGTTGGTAAAACGAAGGGGAACTGTGACATTGACTGTACTCATATGTGAGGCCTTTCGCTGCCTTCATAAGTGACAGTAAGCTACGTTAAATCGGGGGCATTACGTCGGCTTAGTGGATATATTTTATTACATTAACTTATTCAGAATTTAAAGCTGTATGACCGTACGGCCATTTTGAAATAACACTTAGTTAATTAAATGTTACATAAAAGCTTTTTGTTTATTCCAATTAAACGGACACTAAATGAGATAAAGATGAGCTTAACTCTCTTCTAATGAAACAAAGTAGGTACATTAGTAAATTATTCTTTATCTGATTTAATTTTTTTAATAAAATTTTATTGCTTGATTTTATTTTTATTGATTCATAGACATTAGGTACATGTATATATAGAAAAGAAAAGAAAATCAAATTAAAAACATAACAAATTCATTCTCCTTTGCTTGTAGACATCTTAATAGACTTTGTAAAGGTTTTTATTACAGTGTTATTTTTAATACGTTATGTTATATTTCAAAAGTAAAGAAAAAAATAATAATTTCATACATAAAACACTGGTTCTCATGTGTACTAGATTGATTGTATTTCATAAGCGAATATATATTCCAAGTTATGTCCAATAATATGTGGAAAACTAACCTATATATTTTTATTACAAATATTACCTCTGTATACGTTTACTTTCGTTCATATTAAGTATTTATATCCATTTTATTCCCGTAATTTGCTCGCAAGGATATAGTACAGAAGCTCATATTATTTTATACCTTTACATAAAACTAACCCTATAAAGTATAGTTTAAAATAAAACCAAAAAATATGATTTGAATAATCAGAACAATTCCAAACAAATTAATATTAAAATATAACACAAAAAGTATTGCTATAATGATCATTTAAATTTATAATTTAAAAACGCGTACACTTTTACATCGTGACGCAGCTATAAAAATAATGCGTCTGTAATTTATCTCATCGCGTTCATTTGTCAGTCTATCTCCATTTTTCATTTAAGGGATAATAACTTTCGTTTAAAAGTGTTCTCTTTGTATATTTATTTTTAAATTCGTATTCACAATTATATACAAAAATTTAAATTACAGCTCCGCCATCAGCCAGAAATATTAGGTAATATAAAAAACATTTTGTTTGTGTACTCGGTATACAATTATTTGCTTAATTTTGGTGAGGCCTAGGAGTTCTCTTCTAAGTTGCGAGTGGTACCGACTGGTACGCTTTATGTTAGTCTTTTTATTGGAAATTTCAATTTTTTCCGTCCATTGAAGTATGAATAGGTCAATCATGGCGAAGCATAATACCAAAATATACTACGATTTTACTACAGTGAAATAAAGCTTCAGCTCAGATTAAAACATTAAATTGAGCTTCAAGCATCCTCAATTGCGAATTCAGGAATATTAAAAATATTACCCTTATAAATATTTAGGATCGCAGTAAAATGAAAAAATCTGCGTGAAAGAAAAAGCAATACAATAATATAACAAGTCTCGTAATTTGAAAAAAGAATATAATGAAATTATAAATTTCTGTTAAATAATGAAATCATAATAATAGCAAAGAAATCTTTAAGTTACCGAAGTTAGGGGCACGCGTCAAAGGTACTTCAACATAATTACGAGTTAGGGCTGCCAATGATTTCTCACTTACTCCTCGTTTGTGCGATTAAACGATTCAATTTGTGAAGTGCCAGAAATTAAATAATGACTTTGGAGTTCATTTTCCGTGAGTGTTTTATAGATCCATCTTTACATAAATCAGTTTACCTACATTTTGAGTAAAATTAATTTTCAAGCTAATCTCGCGTTCATTTGGATTTTTTTATTTAATAACTAAGTACATTGTCCACATATCTTATTAATGAAAGTAAAAATTATAACATTGTAATATATCCTTAAGCACAGACATCTAACATTTTCTCTTAATTGTTGAAGTAATAATTTTCTTCTAAGGCCTCTTGGAAATGTCTAAATAAACTTTATTCGTTTGTTATTTAAAAGAAGCCAAAGGGGAAATGTTATGCCTAATAAAATGTTTTTTTTAACATGTTCCTAGAAGGTAATCAAAATATTTTGTTAGATAATATTTTAAAATATATCTATTTCAAAATATTGATATTTTGACTTATTATTTTCAAGCATTGTGCGTTTTAACCTAAATCAGAAAATAAGAGGCTATACTAACTGACACAAACACACTTATAGTTATAATGTTTAGCATTCCTTAATGATCTGTCGATAGTAAATAATATGTAGGGGAAAAAGTCTTTTCGCATTATAGTATGTATGAACTTGTAATAAAATTTCTTTGGCTGTAGTAGGTATTTGTATCTGGCTGGTTTTGTTATCATTAAAAAGTTAAAATTTTAAAGAACATAATTCAAAATACAAATTAGGCAAATGTGTGATTTTCATTTGTTTTTCGTACTGTCAAGATGAGTGAATCTAATGAAGAAATTCGATACATTTTAAAATTTTACTATAAAAAAGGTAAAAATGCAACGCAAGCCGAAAAAAAAATCTGCGATGTTTATGGACCTTTTTTTTTTTTGATGTCGCAGGGAAACTCTTTTTGCGAGCCGTCCAACCGGCCTTGGTGGGACCGGAAGGGATGTGTGAGACTCGGCCAGGGCAGGCCCCTACTCACTAAAACCGCTGCGAAAGCCCTCGGCCGCTACATCAGTGTGCCCCGGATCTGTCAGCAACAGGGCACACCAGCGACGATGTTTATGGACCTAGTGCAGTGTCTGTGAGAGTATCGCAAATTTGGTTTAGGCGTTTTCAATCCGGAAATTTTGATGTCAAAGATGCACCTCGCTCTGGTCGCCCTATTACGGATAAAATGGATGCCATTTTTGAAAAAGTGAAGCAAGATCGACATATCAGTAGTTACGACGTAGCTGAAGAACTGGGAATTGATCACAAAAAAAATTTGGCGCATTTGAAAAAAGCTGGGTACAAAAAAAAGCTCGATATATGGGTACCTCACGAGCTCACTGAAAGAAACCTAATGAACCGTGTACTCATTTGTGATTCTTTATTACGACGTAATGAAACCCAATCATTTTTGAAGAAGCTGATAACTGGTGATAAAAAGTGGATCATGTACGACAAGAACGTGCGAAAAAGGTCGTGGTCAAAGGCCGGTCAGGCTTCACAGGCTGTGGCGAAACCCGGGTTAACTCGCAATAAGGTGATGTTGTGTGTGTGGTGGGATTGGAAGGGCATTATTCATTATGAGCTATTACCACCAGTCAGGACTATCGATTCTGAACTCTACTTTCAACAACTGATGAGATTAAAGCAAGAAGTTGAGAGAAAGCTGCCGGAATTGATCAACAGAAAGGGTGTGGTGTTTCATCATGATTGCGCTAGACCTCATACATCTATAGCCACTCAGCAAAAATTAAGAGAGTTTGGCTGGGAGGTGTTAATGCATCCGCCGTATAGTCCTGACATTGCCCCTTCAGATTTCCACCTGTTTCGGTCACTTCAGAATTCTTTAGGCAATGTTAGGTTAACATCACGAGAGGACTGACAAATCCACTTGTCGCGGTATTTTGATGAGAAGTCCCAAAATTTTTATAGCAATGGGATCATATCCCTACCTACAAGATGGCAAAAGGTTATCGAACAAAACGGTACATACATACTTTATTAAATTTAAATAAACTATATTAAAAAATGTTTTGAATTTTCTTAAAAAAAAGCGAAGAAACTTTTTTCCCCAACCTTATATTCAACAAAGTTCTTAGCATAATCTCATACTTGCCTGATTGAAATTGTGTTAAGTCACTATAAAAACGTCATCTCGTACACATGGACATTCAAAAATAGTCGGCTTAATTATACTCCTTGTTCAATCTTTGCAGAACTAAAATAAATTAAAAAACAGAGATGCACGATGAGAACAAAGTACAATGCAATTGATATAAAACAATTTGCCAAAACTACATCGATACCAATGTCAAAGACTATAAACACATACAAGTACTTAAACTAAATTATTTCTGTACTAGTATAAAAAAGAAAAAATATAACGTAAAAAGCTTATGCGTTTCATATTTACCTCACGGAAAACAGTCTCGGCATATTAATTATTATAAAACTGAATAACTGTGGGATATTTAAAATCAAATTATATTATTTATAGGTCTCACAACCGCAGCACTACCTGGATTCATTGTTATTTATCTACATTAACTTATGTATTCTTTCAACGAAAACTTTGTTATTATAACCTAAAATTCCATAGTTATTATTGAACATTTTAAGAATTATTATTCGACGTAATATTGATTGGAAGGCGAAAGCTTAAAGGTAAATATTAAATAAAAACTTCGGATTAGTAATTAATTTTAGACTTTGTCTTGAAATTTGAAAATTTTGTCTTGGAAACTTATGATGTAATAAGATGTTCGATTTATGGTAGTTGTTTATTTGTATTTTTGTATAGCACAAGTGTTTTTATAATATTGCGTTAACATTGCACAGGTTAGTTACGGCTTGATAATCTTTAAGTCTAAATTCTATTAGAAGCAGACTAGATTTGTAGTAAACGTTTTCTTTCGCTGTTAGTCGTTGTTTTTGTTGTTTGGGGTGGGTATATGATGGTAGATATGGAGTATGATGGGGGAGGGGGTTCCCGGGGGGGGATACCGGGGAATTCGCTAGTAGGGAGTTGTTTTGCGGGCGACTCAATGTCTTCGGGTCCGGGGTCGAAGTTGGGAGCCAAGCGCCTCTTTTCAGACTGGGGGTGGGGCTTTCGGGTGCTGAACCCAGTGGGACGGCGAGGCCGCGGTCGCGCCTTGACCAGGGCCCGGAAATTTTTAAGAGAAAGGGAGGAAGAGGAGTCGGAGGCCAGCTTCGACTCCTGTATGGAGAGCAAGCTGCCAAAGGAGAAAGACGGGTGGAAGAAAAAGGTGAGGGAGGTCCCGCTGGAGCTGAGGTCGATGGGAGCGGATGCCGTCATGGTTGAGGCCGAAAAAAGCCTCAACCTCATTCGGGACCACGTAGGTAAGAGTACCAACCTAAAAAGGGGGTACTCTTCCAAACTTGTGAAGGCCTCCGCCTTCTTGAGGGAGGCATTGAACGTGCTGGTGACACGCACGGAGGCAGAGGAGACCCGCCGTCTCAGAGCCGACAATGGTCGGCTCCAAAGAGAAATTGCGGGTCTCAAAGAGGAGGTGCGTGCTCACCGGCACCAATTCGAAGAGATGCGGAGGGAGAAGGCAGCGGCGGCCCAAGTGGCTTCGGATGGCCCAATCAGCCGGGACCAATTCGAAGCGCTGGAGGCCAACATCGCCAGGTTGGTGGGCAACCTGGTCGATGGGCGGCTGGCCGCGCTCGAGTCCCGGCTGCCAGTGGAAAAGGTCACCCGCCTCCCTCTGGCGGGTGACAAATCAGCCGCTGCAGTTGCCGTCAAGAAGGCGATTCGCCAGGCGGCCGTGCAAAGAGGGGTCGGAAAGGCGGTTGCTTCACCGACGCCAGCAGCGCCGGTTTTAACAGAGGAGGACTTTCCTTCCCTCCCTGCGCCTTCCAATGGGAAGGCCAAGAGGTCCAAGGGAGGGAAGGAGGTAGCCTGGACCGCGTTCGGTCCGTCCACCGTTGTCGGAAGGACTGAGGCGGTAGTAGCCGGGGCTGGGGCCGTTGCGGCGGGATGGACGGAGGTGGTCCGCCCCCAAGAAGAAGGAAGTGGTGCCGGTGCCCAAGGCTCAGGCGCCACATCAAAAGAAGAAAGCGGGCCCTAAGGAGGTCCCCAAGAAAGTAGCGCTCCCGCGCTCCCAGGCCGTAATGCTTAAATTACGGCCTGAGGCAGCGGAAAAAGGGGCGACCTACTTGTCGGTCCTTCTCAGGGCCGAGAGGGAGGTTGACAAGAAGGAGCTGGGCAGCGGGCCCCTAAAAATCCGTTCGACTGCAACAGGGGCCCGCATCATCGAGGTGCCCGGCTCCACCAGTGCGGACAAAGCTGACGCTTTGGCCGCAAAGCTGAAGTCCGTACTAGCTGAGGAGGTGGAGGTGTCGAGGCCCGTGAAGTTCACGGATCTGAGAGTCTCAATGACGCCTCAATGACGCGACGACCGCGGACCGGCTAGTAGCCGCGGTCGCGCAGGAAGGGGGCTGCACCGAGGACTTGGGCCTCGTGGGACAGGCTCTGAACTGCTGGAGGTGCCGGCTGTGGCGGCCAAAAAGTTGCTGCAGCTGGGCAATATATCGGTGGGGTGGAGCCAGGTGCGGCTCTTGTACATGGAGGCACGACCCAAGCACTGCTTCAAGTGATTGGGAATGGGGCAGGTTGCGGCCGCGTGCCCCAGTCCAAAAGACCGCAGCGGCTTATGGTACCGCTGCGGCAAGGAGGGCCACCGATCCGCCAAGTGCTCCGCATCACCGCGCTGCGCTGTGTGCGCGGACGCGAGCAAGCCAGCGGATCACGTGATGGGGGGCCATTCGTGCCGACCCCCATCCACCCGTGGGAAACTCCCGGCTCAGTCGAAAAGAGCGGGGGGTTTCGAGGCAGGCGTCAGGAGCTGAGATGTCCGAATAATGGCCGGACATCTCAGGTTCCTGCAGGCCAACGGCAACCATTACGCCGGGGCTCAGGATCTCTTCCTGCAGTCCTTGGTGGAGTGGGCCGTGGACGTGGCGGTCATATCGGAGCCGTACTATGTCCCTGCCCAACCTCATTGGGCGGGAGACACGGACGGCTCTGTAGCGATCGTCACGCGGCCGGCGCCGTGCAACCCCTCGCAGTCAGAGCGAGGGGCCACGGGTATGTGGCGGCGGTTCGGGGGGAGATCGCCATAGTCGGGGTATATTTCTCCCCGAACCGCGACCTGCCAGCCTTCGAGAGATTTCTCGACTCTCTCGGGCCGGTGGTAGGGCAGTTAGCGCCCCTCCAGGTGTTTCTGATGGGGGACCTCAACGCCAAGTCCACGGCGTGGGGGAACCCCCGCACAACACCCAAAGGGAGGGAGCTGGAGGCGTGGGCACTGACTGCCGGACTGTCCCTTCTCAACACAGGGACAGTCCAGACGTGCGTGCGACGGTCGGGAGGTTCAGTGGTGGACGTCTCGTTCGCCACTCCGACCATCGCACGCAGAGTGGAGGGATGGTGGGTTGAGGCCGGGGTGGAGACGCTTTCGGACCACCGCTACATACGGTTCGAGGTGTCTTCCACTCCTGCCAGTCGCCGGAGTCGAGCGTCGAATTCCTCGTCGCCCCGGGAGACAAGTCGGTGCCCGCGTTGGGGCACTATCAAAGCTCAACCGGGAACTGGCTGAGAAAGCGGCCGTTGTCGGCCGCTGGAATCTCCCGGAGAGTGCGGAGTTGGGGGTGAATGAGGGGGCTAGTCGATTTGGAGACGTTCTCCAAAACGTCTGCAGAGCGGCGATGCCCCCCGTCGGACGTCCCCCTCCGCGGAGAGCGGTGTACTGGTGGTCGGAGAATATCTCCGACCTCCGAGTCACCTGCAACTGGGCCAGGAGGGCTTACACCCGGAGCAGGCGACGCCGCCCCCAGGACGAGAAGCGAGATGGCCTCCTGTACAAGATCTACGTGGCAAGGAAGTTGATCCTGCAGCAGGCCATCTACCGGGCCAAGGAGGCAGCCTGGCTGGAGCTGGTGGAGGATCTCGATCGGGACCCTTGGGGCCGACCGTACAGGTGGACGCGGAAGAAACTCTGCGCCCAGTCGGCCCCCATCACGGAGGTGCTCCAGCCAGCTGTTCTGAGGGGGATCGTCGGGGAATTGTTCCCCGACGCTCCTAGAGGATTCACTCCCCCCAGAATGACCCGGCCGACGCTGGAAGAGGGCGACCGCATTCCGCCCACCGTCACGGAGTCTGAAATGGAGTCGATTCTGGCTCGCCTCCAGAGTAAGAAGAGCGCACCGGGTCCGGACGGGGTGCACGGGAGAGTTCTGGCTCTCTCCCTGATGCACCTCGGGGGAGCCCTCAGGGAGCTATTCGACCTCTGTCTGAGGTCGGGGCAATTCCCGAGGGCCTGGAAGGAAGGCTGGCCTTGCCTTCTTCCAAAAGGCAGCCGGCCTCCGGACTCGGCTTCGGCAGTGTGACCGGTGGTTATGTTGAACGAGGCGGGGAAGGCCCTGGAGAAAATAATGGCCACCCGTCTCGTTCGGCACCTGGAGGAAGGCTCGGGCCCGGGACTGTCAGAGTTCCAGTTGGGGTTCCGAGCCCACCGGTCGACCGTCGATGCCCTCAAGCGCCTGAGGGCGGTGACGGAAGAGGTGGAACGCAGAGGAGAGGTAGTGGTTGCAGTGTCCTTGGACATCGCAAACGCCTTCAACAGCCTCCCATACAGCTCGATACAGCTGGCACTTGAATACTTCGGAGTGCCCCTGTATCTGAGGAGGCTGATAGGCGACTACCTCTCCAGAAGGAGGGTGGCAGTCGAGAACCGGAGGGGGTCCATAGAGTGGTGGACAGTCGAAAACGGCGTGCCACAGGGTTCGGTCCTGGGACCGGTCCTGTGGAATGTCGGCTACGACTGGGTCCTGTGGAGTCGTCTCCTCCCTGGGATGGGTGTCATTTGCTATGCAGATGACACCCTCGTCATATCCCGGGGACGAACCTACAAGGAGGCGGCGCGGCTGGCCGAGGTCGGATCTGACCTCGTGATCAGCCGCATAGAGAGGTTGGGGCTTCGGGTCAGAATAGACAAGACCGAAGCCCTCCTCTTCAGCGGAACTGGGTAGAAAGGACACCCGCCGGGTGCCACCCTCCTCATAGGAGGAGGGAGGGTCAGGGTGAGTCCCACCATGAAATATTTGGGGCTCACCCTTGACGGAGGGTGGACCTTCGTGCCTCACTTTAGGGAACTGGGGCCGAAG
>JAAAKD020000024.1:5615128-5627327 GCA_010014825.2 Danaus melanippus
GGAAAACCAAAGTTAAAATCGTTTACATAAAATAAAAGGCTACTTTTAAGATGCTACGTTTTTATGGTTAGACGATGCTGAGGGTAATATGGCTTTAAAAAATCTTCACCGAATTAATTGAATTACCCGCAGATAAAAATATGTAATTACTATTTCAAAGGCATTGTAATATTTTCTTTCAGTTTTATGTAAAAATTTTCCCCTGGCTGTAGTTAAGTGGAATATAAAGACCTCATTTAAGAAAATCCTGCTGTTTCATTATAAGAAGAAAATTTTTCTAATAATAATTCGTTGATGCTGAATGGGCTATAAAATATTCAATAATCATAAAATTGTAAATATATGAGAGACCATTAAAACATTTGCAATGTTTATCTAAAATAATAAAATTGAAATGAAATATAAATGTCACAATAATTGGAAATTTCAAATAATATTAAAACATTTAGTCTGTATTCGGTGATGGAAAGGACAAGAAAATTAACAAAATCATAATTTGCTATATTTCATTTAATTAAACATAGGAGAATTATCAAAAGAAGCTATATTTTTTTATTTGGATTGTAGTAACTTTGATGCTATTATTATGTTAGTTTAACAGAATAAAAATAAGAGTCCCAAACAAAATGAAAGACGACTAAACATTGAACCGAGCTTGACTGAAGTATGTTTTCTTTTACAGTTGTTTTTTATGTTCGTCAAATTTATAAAATCTTTACGATTTTTCTTTTCACAGAAAAATCTATTCATTTAATAATGGCTTTTGCAGCTTTCACTCCAATAAAATTCCTATAGTAATTCTTGTCAAGACTGGGATTTATACTTTTCTGGATATTTTTTCTATCATTAACCATATATGTATAAGCAACTCAATGAGAATCATTTAAATATCAATAAATACAACAAATAAAACAGAAGTAGGCGGTTCACTGATGTTTCAATTTACTTGGATAATTTTGGGTTCATGTTAATCTTTTTAATTTTGTTATGCAGTTTATTATTGTTTTTTTATAAGAAAAATATTCCCAGATTGATATCCACAGAATATCAATCTTTACAATTACAAAATATATACATATATTGGCTATGATATATTTTTAATATATGAAATAGAATATTTCTATTGCTCCAGACGAACATTGTTCTGAAAAATTTTGTATTAGTTTATCAAAATTTAGTGCACAAAGTATTAGTTTGAAGTAATAGTATATATTTTTAATAACGTATATCATAAAGCAGCAAGAGATCGTGGATTTTAATAGTACTTATTTTAAATTCATTCTTAGCTAAAACTTACATTTTAATAACTTCTACCTTGAATTGATATGTGAATAACGAGATAAATGCTTTATTAATAAAACACATACTTTATAAAAAATTAATAAGTATAAAAATTTCATGATTCATAACAACCTGAAAAAAGCGCATAAAATAAAACGTTATAAGAATATTTTATACAAGTTCAATATTATCGGGTGAGTTATTTTTATGCGGTATTAAAATAGCGATATCTGTTATGAAATTATCATTAGTCACTGTTGAAGCGAGGATAATTCATTGTGTTAGAGTTAAGTCAATATCGACAGTGGTTAAACTTTATAGAACTTTTAAATAATTTGAACGTCATTATCATTAAGCATAAGTTAGATCGTTTCGGAAATTTGTTTTAAATACTCTTAAATTGTTCCGAACTCGTATTTTAGTTCCATTTTCATTTTTTAATATTCATATGTATAATGATGATATTTTAAATAGTAACAATAAACCAATTTTACAATCTGTCATAAACATTTAAATTATTGATACCGTCATTAAAGTTGCAATTTCTTGCTAAATATTTTACTATTGTAAAAATTATCGAAAAAATCGGACATTTATCATGAAAAGGCTTTCAATATCAAATGAGTTAAAGTTTAATAATTCTTCGAAGTACTGTGCATTTTATGGTAGAAAAGTTTATTATAGTTTAGCTTTTAGTTGGTCGGGCGGCAATGTATAGTTAAATTTTTAATTTATTACTTTTATGTCGCTTAAATTGTAAGAAACCTTATTCTAGATTTCGAAAACAACTGTTCTGAAAATGATAATGGCAATGAAGAGTAAGCCAGAATTATAGATAGTTGGTGTTATTTATTTATTCCCTTAATTCACCTTACAGAATACAGTTTGCATTTTTCAATCAAAATAAGCGAAAAGGAATTTCTTTATTTTTACCGATTTAATTTTATTATGACATTTTCTTTGTAAGAAAATGAGAATGGTGTATAAGAATATAAGAAACATTCATAAAAAATGTAATCTTCACTATCCATACTATGTTTATTTCAATATGGTGATATAAATTGTGTTAGAAAGAATATATCAATGTGTGTGGTAAATTTATTATGGCTAAAACGATAAATGGACTTAGAAAATAAATTTAATAGTCTCGGTTTGTTAAAATACCCTATTAGTCAAGACAAAGTAAGCAGATAGATAAAGACTACATTTCAAATAAAGTAGTGAGCAATAAAATCAAGTGGACCACCAGTCGGATATCTGACACGGAACTAATTCCCACTATATTTTAATCCTGTAAAATACAAAGGAGCCCAATTTGCATAAACCTCTAGTGTTTGTTTCATGCGAGAAGTATATCCGCTTTGCTGGGACTATTTCGTTCTCAATTTATTTGTATGTGCGAGGCGGCTGTAAACATTCTATTTTGAAAATTTAATGGTAATAAACTTGTTACTTATAATTATTTTATGCGAAATTTAATAGTTGATATTATAATTATTCCTTTTTTGTTTTTAAAATTAAATTGACGTATTGACGTCAATGTTCCAATCCAATAATATGTTTTGGCCTACCGTCAATCGCTTCATTTACAAATACATTAATCAAATGATTGTTAGTAAAAAAGACCCATAAATAACTTAAACCGTCCAATAAACGCCGTAGGGCTCTGGTCGTTAATCCGCCACATTGGGTTAATGCGGTCAAGACAATATCTAATACAGTTACATATCACCTATTTTAGAGAAACTTTAGAAAAATCGATTTATTTTACTAAGCTTTTTAATTTATAAACAGCTTATTAAAATAATTCGACTTTGTTTTCTGGATAATATCTAAATATGTTTTTTTATTTATTATTATACAAATTAAATTTTAAAATAAAAGTTCAAGGATAACATAACAATTAAGATAACAATACAATATTTCGTCTCAAGTTAAGTAAAAATGTCTTTTAAATTCACTCGTAATTATCTACTTTATTTACTGTTATCAGAAACGCTAAAAAGGAAGAGATCTTTAGAATAGATACCTTGTTAAGGAAATTACTTTTAGTTCGTAAATATGAAACTGTACAGAAGAGACAAAGCACTGAGATGCTGACCTGGTGAAAAATACATACTTTTTTCAAAGTAGTCAAACAGACCTGACATTTATATAAGTAACACTTTTTACCCTCCTAACAAAACGATTACTTCATTATTATTATTATAGTAAATAAATTGTTTTCTTTAAGGATGATAATAGATTTATTATTACCCTCTTTGGTTGCAAGAATCATACAATCACATAGTTTTGTAAATAAAATAATATAGTTAACAACGAGTAACTTATTAATGCAAATAATAAGGGCACACACAAGCAACAACAAAGTAAAATCTTGCCTCTAAATATCTTTCACTTAAATTTCTAATTATATAAAGAGGCTTGGCTTACGTTCCAGAATATCAAATTTGCATTTTCCTGATTATATTCAAATTTACTATTGAATCTCTTTCTTATCACTCAATTTAGTGAGATGCATCTTTCAACATAAAATGTATATACGAATTTAGATAATATCTTTGACACAATCTTATAACGTAGGAAAAAGTATCACTAATTGGTTTTAGTTATTCAACAGAATCTTAGTTTTTAACTTTGACGCTTATGTAAGTATAATGCCAATTGGTTGCTATAAGATTTTTAGTAAAAGTTTAATATAAATAGTTTGGTCCCAGGATCCAGCTTTATAATAAAGAATTCATATATTTTTCATGCAACAACTCGTAAATTATGTTCAACAGTTTAAACATATTAATGTAGGTGCACTTAATGTGCTTGTTAAAACTGTTTCGTGTGCTCCAGTAATTCCCCGGCGTTTGTGAATATTCATACGATTCGAATAACTTGAAGAAAGTTTTGGTTAAAAGTTTTAATGCTAGTTTGTTGCATTACTATCACGAAGGAGTATACAGGTGATTCAAAAATATTTTAATACTCTCAGATTTGTCTCTTAATGTATTATAATTTTATGCAAAAAAAAGTAACCAATACTTCGTTAAATTTGAGACAACTGGCATAAAAACAAATACCTAATCAAATCATGGCCCAGGTAGGAAATAAATAAACTCTTAAAATGTATGTATGTAATTAAAATAATCCTAACTAGTTATACGTTGTAGTTTACAATGAAGACTAACTTTCAAGAGAACCTGCAGTTAATTGTTTACTTCGCACATTGTAAGACGTCGAGTGAGACTTCATACATAAAAATCAAGTAACTGCTTAACAACTTACGACTATTACTGTGTTAATTTTTTGATGAAAGAAAAGTGAGCCATCTGAGAGTTTATTAATTACTGTATTTATTTCATATCAAGGAAATAAATATACTTAATTGAAATGTATTGGTTTGAAACGATTTAATACATATGTATATAAGTTATAAGGATGTACATTTCTGTAAAGAACAGATTAGGTGTGAACTTTACTGGAATTAATAGATTTAAAAAGAGTTGGCTTGGGTTTGAGTGGTTTTGATATATGTATATGTTATCTCAAAATTCAACAATTCTGTATACATTAAAAAAACATTATTACATAGAGTACATAGAAAGTTATAGTTGAATTTAATTTCAGTCTGAGTAGAAGAAGTTTGTAGTTGCGGTCAGCCACAGTATAAATTTTGCTTCACTGTTGCCGTATTAATTTAGATTAGCTATATCGACATGATGGCTTGCTGTAAACTTGAATTAAATCAATCCCTCTAATATTGTTACAAAATTTGTAATTAAACTGACAAACAGGATTTGCACTGCATTAAAACAAATATTAAAATGATTATATAATTTTCTATAAGATGATTTGAAAATACTTACTGTAAAATAAATAACAAATGTTCGCGTAACGGTCGGTAAGTCAGGAAAGTTTGAAAGTAAATGGTATTAGCATCGTCTAATCACTACCAAGGGAGCCTTCCGTCTGAAGCGTTGAACCTGGCACTAACGTTATAGAACGGCTACCGTACACTTCCTTCAGGATGCTTTCTTGAATGCAAATAAGCTTTTGAAATTCTTTGAAAACTTGAAGCAAACATAGTCGAAGCTTTTCCGAGAAGCTACATGTTTGATAATCTTTTAATATTAGAATTTATACATGAAATATTAAATCAATGAAATAATTTTATTTACTTAAAAAAAATTACACATTCGTATAAAAGCAAATTATAATAGTACAAAATAAACAAAATGAAGAATCATATTAAAATAACATTTATTTTTATATACTACTGTATAGTATATATTTTATTTGATAAATAATTTGCTTTGGTAACCATAACTTCTATTATATGCCTCGCTCCACCAATAAACAGGCCATATTCTAGGAATTGGAAACTTTCCAAACAAATAAACTTATATAATGATGGCTATTTTAGGCTAAAATGAGACGTTTTCGATGTACCGTAGAACTTAACAAAATTAGCGCCATAACTTTGACATGGTTGAAAAAAAATATATGTTAAGATAGTAATTTTTTTTTAACCTTTTCACATTGCCATGTAATGAATAAAAATAAAATGGTAACAATTATTTATAATATTTAATTATCTTATTCATGACTTTGAAAAATATAAAAGTACTACGGCTTATAATACAAACCTTTAAAGATACCCTTTAGCCATTTACAAAATCAACTCACCAACTAAGTCTTTTTGAATAACGAAGGGGTTTTATGAGAAAGGGACCTAAGAGAGGGTACATTTTTTAAACGATGGGGGCTATCTTGAATATGCAGAGGCTGTCCCATCGTTCAACATCATTAGGCTGAAGAAATAAGACCGGCAAGTCTCAATACCTTCCCTTATTCTATGCGTAGATCCTAATTCTTTATGTTTCGGTTGCCGCGCCATGCCAACTTAAATTATGTTAATATATTCTGGTGCTACACCTCTACATTTCGCTATAAATTTGTGTTGTTATTGTTAATAAAAATGTTCATTAATACATAAATTAGCATTTAAAAATTGTACACTGAAATTATCTGAAACACATTTTTTGGTAACGTTTATGTGGTTTGTTTTTTAAATTTAATTTAATTATTTAAACATAAATGAAAAAAGCCTACAATTGCATGACATAATATTTCTTTCATATCGCAACGTCCCGCTTATACCCCATTTTACATGATAATATTTAAGAAGTTAATAACTCACATCAAATTATTTAAAAGTACGTTTAAGGAAATATATTTCAATATTGCTCAATGACTGAAGCTATCGAAAAAAAATCATTTATATTTCTGAGTATTTAATTTGATCAATCTTTATTTTACAAATATAATATTGTAGACATACGAGTACACATGTACTTAATTTTGTTGTTTTAAACTTTAAGTGAAAATGTTATCAGTTTCTTTAAAATACCAATATGAATTTCTAATTATTACTTTATTAGTATTCCTACAGTTCATACTCCAAGCTGCACTAATGTCAATATTGCATAAGTAAATATAAAGTTTATTTATATAAATTAATTGAATCTTTGTAAGAGCACATTTCAAAGAGTAAAGAACTCTTGCGGCTTTTAACTTTATCTCTTAATTAAAAGCAGTACAATTATTAAAATATTGTTCCTAAGAAATAAAAGGCACTTAGAATATAAAGCAAATAAACCCTCTGTAAAGTCACTGCGTGAGTTACGCCTGACTGTACTATTTATTGTTAGCTTTTTATTCTAATACGTACGGTAAAGTAAACAGACTGGTTAAAGAGTGGCGTGCATTAAATAAAGTAGACACACCGGTCAGATATCTGACATGAAACTAATTTCCACTATTTTTAATCCGTTAAAATTCAAAGAAGTAATTTGCATAACCCTTGTATGTTTCATGTGAGAAGTATATCCGCATTAACTAGTCAGTTTTATATATTATACTTATTTAAAATGTAAAATATTGCTACATTTTTGAGACTGTGAAGCTCGTAATATAATATCGTTCAGTTAAGTGCAAAGCCTGTGAATTGATGTTTCAAGAAAATATTAAACCATCATGATAATCATTGACAATCGAAATCCAACAAAGCATTCTCTTTATTAGTCCTAATATGTAAAATGAATTAAGGATTATGCTTAAATTAATAATACTAATTTATTGATATAATTAATTGTATGTGTGGTAACTGATTTATCTAGTAAACATTTTAAATATATTTAAATAAGTTTTTACACTATATACCGTTCATAATTAATGTTCAATTTAAAAAGTTGTTTTATTTAAAACAAATGAACGAACAAAGTTTGTGTGGGTAATAGTTTGTGAGTGCGGGCTCTTTTTATATTTGAAGTGCGAGGGTGCACTGTTTCTTTTCGGGTATGGAGTGTTCCATTATAAATATGCGGTTGTATAACAAAATAAAAATAATTGGATATTTTAATATAATTTTTGTTACTTTAAAATGTTAATTTATTTTAATAGTGAAAGTGGTTTGTCCTGAAAATTTCCAAGTAGAATAAAACTAGTAAATGTTAATGAAAAATGTTGCTGTCATTAAAAATACTACTTAAAAGCCATAATAAAACCGATCTGTAATGAAACAATCCCGTTATATAACAAAGAATTCCCGCACAATTTTAAAAATAACGTACACCACTCGTCATTGGGTTTCCGCAATTATTCAACTCTGTCGCCTCCAAAAGCCTCGTTAAACTAAGCTTTGTCTGTGAACATTTTCTATCGGATTGGATCTGCCACACAGTTATCTAACGGGTATGTTATTTTTCAACGAAATTCAATCATATCTTCTACATATTTTTGTATGTAAAACTGCTATGGTTATTTTTTTTTTATATATCTTCCAAGTTTAAGTTATTTTGCGACAAGAAATATGAGTCAATAAATTGACAATCCTAAACCATAATGAACGGCTAAAGTAAATGCTTTTATGGAGTTTGCAACCGCAATGTGCTGCCGAGATTTAGTACAGAGGCAACTGAACGCGGTTACCTATGGGATAATTAGTATCGCTACTTCGCATCGCATCCATCCTGCTCCGTCGGGATACGGGTCATCCGTAAATCTGCCATCTGAACATCGTCTTTGTAAACTTGAAAATCTAATTACATTTGCAACAATTAAACCGAATAGTTCCGCACTTCTGGATTTGATATTCATTCACGATTCACCCGCTTACAGTGATAAGACAATGTGGTGTCGAGACTTGGATTTTTTTACCAAATACCGAATAAAGATTCGGTATCTTTTAAGTGCGGCTGCTCTTTATAAAATGGGCCACAATATATTTGTGCGTAGCCTCGTGAAGTTCTGATACCTGATTTTCAATAAAGTGAAAGTGAATGTTGTAGAGGCGTTCCGTATGCGAATACTTATTTGCATTTGGAATCGGCTTTTCTACGTATTGACTAAAACTGACAGATCTATAAAAAGATACTAAACAAATACTTTTAACACTTTTTATATATTTTTTTTATATTTGAGATAATTTTAATTCATAACTTATTATACTATAAAATACAACATTCTGCGTACATATTATGAATACATACATATATACATATTTCAAAAAGAATGATATACTAATAATAATTAATATGTCGTTCCTTTTGAAATTTAAAGCTAACATTCTGAAAAACGTTGAAAGCATGCTATAGTATTTGTAAAAGTCTCAAACACGCATTAATAAACAAAATATACAAAACAAAAAACAGGCAGAGATCAAAATAAAATCCCGCTGGAAAAACCATAAATTTCATATTGCCTTAAAATTGTATGTTACGAATGGATGTAATATTTAGCAATAAAATTGCATTTTTTAATATGTATGAAAAACACTTCTATCAAAGGTATTTTTAAAAAAATATGACATTATTCTTCATATATTTCGATTAACTAGTAGAGAGCAGACAGACGAAGTTTCTTCTTCAAGCTTTTGTAAGTACGCCCACTCCAGAAGGCGACAAAAGAAAACTTTAAAAACCTCTAGTTTAGTTCGTTTAATATTATACGCTAGTTATGCTTTGAATTAGAAAGTTAACTTCTATAGAGATGAAAACTTTGTAATACTACATTTATGATTCTGCACCATTACTCAAAATGAAATAAAGGCTGAAATATAAAACGCTTAAAACAATTTAAGTGAAATGTTTTATTTATTTCATACTTTTATTCGAATGACCGCGGTAGTAACGAAATAACTGGATTCAATACATGCATAATTTTAAATCACATCGGTTTTAAAACGAATGACTTTTATTTACTCAGAAATTTTCGGTTTTGATTTATTTTATCTGATTAAAAGTAATTTAAATGTATCACGATAAATGTAAACATTTCAATCGTGTAATTGTGTTTTATATTTTCATTGTTAAATATGTTAAAATAGGTTGGATTGTATTACAAACTCATTGGTAATGTATAAATTACCGTAGCAATAAAATAAATAAGACATAATGCCGATGTAGGTTGGATTTCTCCCGATCATTGCTTAGTTGGCTTGGCAGTGATTGTAGCAATTATTCACCTCGCCGCCTCCCTTGCAGCCGAACCTCTGTCACTTGAACGGTATCACTTAATCCCGTCACCAAGGCAAATAGACCTTTACAACCTACCTTTAATAATAATAAATTCTTAATAAAACTAAAACATATGAATGTTAAATCAATGCTTATTTATATAGCAAGGGGTAGTTTTTAATTATAAAACGATAAAATCTAATTAAGTATGGGAATTATTCTAAGAATTTAATATTAAAATTGTTATCATTGTATTTTGGCAATGCGTTTGTATCAGTGGTATTAATATAAGTTTAAATATAAAAATAATGGTGGTCAGGTGGTTTTAAACAAAAAGTTTAATTGATATTCTAAACTTTATTACCCAATGTTTATAGTTCAAAGTATTAGCAAATGGATGGTTGGAGGTTGGAGCTCCTCTACGCTCTATAAGCAAGATTCCATTCAAAATATTTGCAGTTTTGTCATTATGAGAGCGAGCGGGTATACAAAATTCTACGGTAAACACATCAGAAGGAATAAACTAAACTTCCAATGCATTGTATTGATTGAGCTTCAGCTGGCAGATTTGTTGGGAATAACGGTTGGGTAGATAGCTCGAGTGGCCATTACAGATATCATGAGCTCGCTGCGATCGGAAAGGAACATACCTACTACGTCTCACTCGAGTTTCCCAACGATGGTCTGCGGATTTCTATTACACCGAAACTGGAAATACCTCTTCTTGTCGAAAGGTGGAAATAGGGATTCTTCTAAAACTTTTGACGGAAAAATTACTTATATAACATTAGTTTATGGTAGAGTAGTAATATTTATATTTTCTAATGTTTACTACTACCTACTACTAGCGGACAATATTAAAAACGATATGCATGTACATTGTATATATTTAGGATTTGCCATGAAAAATTCAACGATATATTATTTATAAACTAATATACATAAAGTTTTATATAAAATTACGGTGTGATTGTTGGTGGTAAACCGAGACTTTGGCTGGCATTTATATGATAGAAATGAATGTAAAGTGAAACTGTACGGGTGATGGCATTCATTTTATGTCCTGAACATTTCATCTCAGATACTTTTATATTATTCACAATAAATAAAATATTTTTTTCAAATATCATATGTTTTACACTCTATCCAATCTGAAATAGTTATATTCACGAAATGATTATATCTAAATTGTATATCATATTCAGAATACAGGGTTTAAAGTAATTTCAAATTTTAAAAACACATTCTTGTGGTCTCTTTATCCAGTCTTTCTTTGTTTTATTTTTATAACTGTTTCTACACACAAGAAGACGGGCTTTTAGTTGATAGAACATTGAAACCGCACAATTTATTTAATGGTTCATTATGAAGCAAAAATAACAATTACGATTTGTTGAACAATACAAAGGAGAACACAGGAACTAATTGAGGCTAATTGTGGGTTAGACTTTGCCTGCGCTGGCTTAATCTTTTTCTATATAAGTGTGCATGTATGTTTTTATGTGTGCGTTTCTTATGTGTATGTCAGGTGGGCGCAAGGGAATCGCTATTTTGCGCACGTTCGACAACCGATAAAAGTTTCCACCACAATCACCTAAGAGCTCAGCTGTCAGGAAATAACCATATATCGATATTGTGTCTGTCGCTTTTCCAAACGCCGAAAACCTAATGCTGGTACAATTGTATCTATTTTATCTTTATTTGGACACATATCTTGACAGTAACAAATACTGTAAAGAAAATGTGAATGTAAATAACTTCTTTTTCTTTGCTTACGTATTCAATATGAAGTTAATAAGGAGAACATTTTATACGAAACAATATTTTTGCAATTTTTTTTAATAAATGTTCATGTTTAATAAAATATATACAAAAGTCAACATGAAGATAAATCGTTTTTGCAAATACCGCTTTATACCAACAAGCCACGCACAAAAGAATTTGAATTTAATGGTAAATGGAAACGCTTCTTTAATTATTATTAAAAAATTTTAAAAAGTATAAAAAAAATATTAAAGAAGTTTTGATAGCGGCCATAGTTACCGTTTTCGAACCGTTAACAATGTATTCAGCGTTCTATATGCAATATACCTTTTTTAACAACACTTCAATACAGTTAACGAAAGGGAGTGAAATATTTCATAGAATAAATTTAAAGAAAATAGAAATGTGTTTTATTTGAAAGAAGCTATTATTTGGTGTAAGCAGACATAACAAAGTTCGGTTCTCTTTTGATTCAATAAGACACGGTCATTTAGCTAATGAGAGCGCTCTAAAGTAAATAACTTGAACAAAGTCTGCGTCAGTGAGATTCAAGCAACCTTTGATACTTAACAGACTCGTGGCAAGTTGTATAAAAAACAAAAAAATCGCCTTGAAGCTAACTCAATCTTACACATGGATTTAGTCTT
>JAAAKD020000024.1:5627427-5637766 GCA_010014825.2 Danaus melanippus
ACTTGAACAAAGTCTGCGTCAGTGAGATTCAAGCAACCTTTGATACTTAACAGACTCGTGGCAAGTTGTATAAAAAACAAAAAAATCGCCTTGAAGCTAACTCAATCTTACACATGGATTTAGTCTTTCAATGTTTTCCTATAGAAGCTTTCCTATTATTAATGAGCAATAAAAGTAATTGTTCTGTTGAACATTTGGAAAACTTATGTTTTATTTAAAAAATATTCTTTTATTTACATCTTACGACTTATATAATAAATGGTTAAACTAACTTCATTTTAAAATCCTAACTAACTTAATTATTTTATTATAGAAAATATCAATTATTTTTCCAATAACAATAGGCGTTACTTAGGTTTTTAATAACTTGACCTTTTATTATAATATTCGACCAATGATTTTTTTTCGAATATTTAAAAACGTTTTACAATATATAATTATTATTACAATTTGAATTTTATTATGACTTTTAATATGGTTTCACAAATAAAAAACAAGAACTGCAGTTTTTTTTATTTTGGTAAGGCTAAAGGTATAAATTCTATGAACAAATTGTACACGAAAAGTAAACATCGGTAACATTCATAATTTGCGCAAGAACCACGGTCTGTTTAGTATTCTCCTCACGTACGTTTTCCGAGATAAGTTCCAGCCACAATTACTTGACCGTTCAGACGTCATATATATTAGCACCTTCAGGGGCCTGCAGCTTGCTAGTGTTCGCTTATCTTATATTCGACATCTAGATTTGACGGATATTCAATCACAATCTGGATCTTACATTGCAATATAGTTTCTATTATAAATTATTTTATTTTACAATTGTAACTTCTAAAGTAAGTTTATTTTAGCACAATGATTTTTATAAAATTTTGCATACTTTTAAAGTATGAAACTGAAATTGTTTATAGGAAAAGAGGTTATTTCTTTAGAAATCTATTTGTAAAGAAGAAATTTTCGGAGATTAATCGCTATTTATTTTCATTAAGCACAAAGTTTCTTATTAAAACTTTGAATTTATTGTTCAAATATATTATAAATGAAAGAACAACTTTGTAAAGACCTTAATGGACAAGGGCCATCGATCAAATGACAAAGAAAGTTTTCTCTATACAAACAATTGATGGGTTTTTTAAATTTCATGCTGCAAATATATTTATTCTTTCTGATGTATTATTATTGAAATATAAATTTAAAGCAGATATGTAAAATATTATATACTATTCTTGTTGTTCAACTGTGAAAGAAGAAATTAAATACGATTAATAATTTGATTAATTCTGCAGGATAAAATAAGTAGAGTAATAAAAACCCCAAATCATTTCTTACTTCATGGGTTTAATCAAGCGTTCCCTGGTTGTGTGCGTGAATGATACTATTTGTACCCAAAAGAAAATCAAACGGTAAATGTGTGAAAGAATATTAGTGGAGTCAGGACTAGGTTGTTTCGGCACCGCAATATTCCGTGCTCCTCAATTCAGGGATGGAATACTTTGGAAGGCTTTCATTCGATCGCAATCTCTATGCTAACAGCTTGCGATTCTGATCTTCGTTTAGCGAAATGACCGCAGTCACCCCAGACTGGTGACGTTTATTCCTTACACGTTCACTCCCCCAAAGTTTTTATGGACGTAAGAACACTCACCCCTCTATTAAGTTTTTTTGGACAACATAAATTTCTTTCGTCTGGTTATTTTTATCCTTAAAATTCAAATGATATTTTATTTCAAGGGCTCTATTTAGTTTAGGGTTATATTATTTGTTTGATATTATTATAAAACAAAGTAAAAATCTGTAAAAAAATATATCAGGAAGTTTAAACTACATACAATCGAAATTCACACAGTTGCAGACAAAGTCAATTGTATATTTGATGGTAAAATTGAAGACTTATTTTTGTTTAATTGTCTCAATTAATCAATATATGTATAAGTTTCTAATATAGAAATAATTTGTGAAACAAAAAGAATGAGGGGTCAAAAGCAGATGGTCCGCTTTTATAAAAATGTTGGAGGGCTGTGAAATATGACACACTGTTATTTCTTCGCACACCCGGTCAAGAGTTATTGCATTCCATTATACGTTTTCTCTATCTAAAGGAAGCCATTTTCACTAAAGGAGAACTAAACTGTCTAAAATTTATTCCGCTTATCATTTTATCGCTTGCACGGAAATATCAAATTCTTAAATCATTTTTACGGTGTAGGTATTGTAACCGATATTACGAGTTGGAGGTATAGTCGTAGAAGGTTGAGTTTAGAATATTTTACTGTATCGGGTAAAGTTACAAAGTATAGTAATTATAAACACATCTGCTTATACGATCTATGTAACGATCATAGCCATCCATGATTCTTCAGACGTGTCGCTGCGTAAGAGACTGACAAAAGATTCAGTGGCGCGGAAGGGAGCACCTTATCTTTAGTACATTGTGTCCCATGTCATATGAGCCTCGGGCTATGAATATTTCATATTCACAAAGAAGATTAACAAGATTATCTTTGCTTCCTTCTTAGGTTATAATTAACTTTTAGCATTAATTCAACAACTTTCATTACAATGAAAATTTATAAATTATTTAGTGGTATCTAATTATAAGGTAATTAAATCTAAGTTGTCAGATAGTTACATCGATTTTTTCTTGACATCACTCAAAGAAAAACGTTCAATTTACTTTTCAGCTGTTCCTACAACTTTTTACGTTACTCGTAATCTTACACTTAATTTCAAAAAAGCAAAGATATAATATTTAAGATGAAGTATGTAATATTTAAATTTCTTATAACTAAGGGTAAATTCAATTGAAACATCTAAAAATAAGAATTAATATCCTCAATTTCAATGATAAAAATTTATATCTAATATTTTCGCGAGTACACATTTAAATCAAACTATTGTTTTTAAGAATTCCAGGCGATTTATTAAATTAGTCTTCTTTTTATCCGACATTTCCGTTACTTCATATTAACTGCGATCACGACACCTTCTCTCCATGTACCGCTTAACCTAATCATAGTTTTATTTAAATGATAATTTTTTCTCAAATATAAATTATTTTAACAAACACAATTACAGGCGAAGAAAATTATCACGTAGTATTAAACATTTTATAATATTCATAAAAAATTATATATAGTTATTAATGTAGTTCATAAATATAACAAAAAATAAAAACAGGTACAATAAAAATTAAAAAGCGGAATATAATATAAACTGAAGGCAATTTAAGAAGCAGCCATAGTTTACGCCAAGTCCTAAAAATAGTAATGTTATAAATAATAAGCGGGAAATACGGAACTAGTATTTCATAAGAGATTTTAAAAATGGAATACCTACACTATTTCAGCCTTCAAATCTCAATAAATCGTCTAGGCGTGGTAACGAGCTCACTGCGGCGTAGTCTCTGCGGATACGTATTTTATTGGATTCACTGAAACGTTTTTCAGGTCCAAAGGATTATTTACGAGCGTCTACGCTCTTGCTGCAGAAATGCAGATGGACATGCGGCTATAACCTGCTTCCACTTTAAGTTTCTACCTTTTACTCCGAAATATTTATGCTCGCCGTTATAGCACTTTGTTCTCTTTGTTTGTAATAAATAGGGTCATTAATTATTACATATAAAATGGGTTGAAATTAAAGTTTGCTTATCTGTCACATTGGTTTTTTGTTGCTTATTTTTGTATATTTTTGAACGTATTTTGTAATTTATCACGTCTGATTCAAATGAAAAATGATATTACGCTTGCAGTGCACAAAACTTGGACTTCTACTAATGAAAGGGTTTTGGGGACCAAATTAACCGCTGCAATGGCTTGGCAGATTTCGAGCTTACCGTATAATGTTTATCCAAGCATATGTTCATTATTTATAAGGAAGCATTTTTTTAAAGACAATGCTTTCCTATTAATATAAAGTACTATATAATGTATATATATATATATACAGTTTTGCAAAAGTATTTATTTCACAAAAAAAAATATTCTAATGTAAAGTTAAAAAGTAAAAAAAAAAACATATAAATTCTCGTATTCATTCGTCCTTTGATATTAAAGTACTGAGCAGGTGGTCCGGTTGATTAATTGGTCTCAAGAGATAACAGTTTATATAAAGATCTATATAACTGGTGCGCTTTGAGACATTGAAAGTTTGAATGGGTTTCGATTTAAAGTATAAAAGTTTTTCTTATGTATTTGTTACTTTTATATATAGATCAATATGTATTTTTATAATTTGAAAGATTAAGACGGTTAATTTTTATTTATCTTTTTTTACTCCTTAATCTTAACAGATTGGCTCTCTTCTACTGACATAAATGTATTGTATGATAAAATATTAAAGTAATAATAGGATGAAAGTTGACGCATTTTCATCTAAACGTACGTAAGTAAACATTTTATGAAAAAATTTAATGATCTCATTTAAAAATCCTTTCACAAATCAGAGCTAAACACGATTTTATTCCAATTTTATTTTATTGTAATTAATAAAGTCGTATCTCTTTTGTTACTTAATTCCTTGTTTTATAAATTTTAATATATTAAAGTTTAATAATTTATAGTGTCGTAAATATTATTTTCTACACTTTCGCTGAAGCAATATCCGTAGTTTCGGCTCAGTTAAATAATAAATAGCATTATTTCACCAGTAATAAATCACAATAAACATTACTTCCTGTATACCGCATACCGTTAATATCACGGCAATCAAAATCACCTTTCTCGAAAATATTCATGATTAAATATTTAGGAATAGCTCAGCAGTATCCATTATATATACATATATGAAAAATTTACAAATCCAGGATTAACGTGTGTTTACCAAACAAAATGCAAAAAGATTAGTTTTGTGATGTTACTAATGTGGTGTAATGTTTTTGCTTGCATTTCCTTGGTAAAGCACAGGTGGAACGCGCAGGTGGTAGTCGTGATTAATAGGAGTGGGCGGCTGCCACCCTATTTATAGCTTGTCGGAAACCGCCCTGCCCGAGGCGCGAGACTGAACCACAGGGGGTTACCGCCGATTTTCCTATTACACCTAAAATATCCAGCTGCAACAACTGACTTGGCTCAACGTGATAAATATATCGGTTTCAGTTTACCTCTTTCGCTGTGATATTTGAACTACGGATGAATATTATTTATTTGTGGTTCTAAATTGGCCAATTGATTGTGATTTTGAATTATAAAAATATAGCTTACGTGTATAATATATATATTTCTTAACATACATAATGTATTAAGTTTTTTTTTTGAAGCCGAGTGAGTCGGTCTGGAAAGAATTTTGTTTAAATGCATTATGCACCCTTATTCCACTTGTGCAAAATATGAAAATTTAAGTAATAAAGGGCCGTAAACCCCTTGTAGCTTTTTATTCGCAAACCAACTTAGTGCCACAGATTTGAAAATACATTGATAGTAGGGGAAAAGACGATATATTTCTGAAGGATACAAATTCCCCTAAAGTATAAAAGCTACGCAAAATAAAATTCATCGATATTGCTGTTTTCCAAACATTACTTTCAAAAGGGCGACATAATTTTTTATGTACGAAGCTTAATATATTTCCTTCCTTACTTTAAATTTGTTTAAAGCCAATTATTGTTTTATAACAAAATTGTAATCAGAAAATATCATCATTAGCTGGAAAGTAATAAAAATAAATAAGTTACTTTTGTTGAGAAGCGAGTACCGCACAATTATTAAATTCACTAAGACTAATCCAGTTTAAAAAGTGGTGTCTCACTTCATTAATAATATGCCAAATGAAGCGATTAAAGTTGTTATAAAAGTGTTAATCACTAGAACGTTTTACCTTATTACATCCTTGGCAAGCGTATAGACATAAAGAGCCTCTTAACATGTAATAAATGTTTCCTTTACTCCAATAAAGTAGAACAACTGCAGTACGGAGCTGCGGTGGTCTCATTGCCTTCATTTAAAACAATCTCTGATGTAAAATTGTAATAAGCTATCCTTGTTAAAATCTCCCATATAATATAATAAATAAAACATATATGGTTATTATATTATACTTTGAAATATTTGTCCGAATCTTTGTACTATAATATTACTATTTCCAACTAGATATAACAAATATTCGTTTCATGAACTGAAATAATGTACGTATGAATCAAATTTATGTATAATATAGTTTTTTTTTAAAGGAAATTGATATTTTTTAAGATTAGTTAAATTTTCTATATTTAATTGTTGTAACTTTTTGTTGGACTAGATGGCTTTACTATTTTTGAGGTGAGATCTTAAAACGCGCTCGTAATATTTTATAATATATGGGTAAACTGATTTTTAGTTACTCAATAATAAATTGTGCATTGTATCTTGTACACGGCTTTTAGTCCTGGGTTTCGTACGACGTGCTGATAGTATCTTGATTATTTTGTGACCAAAATAAATACTAAGCAAAATCAATTAGATTTTTGTTATTTCTGATTATTTAAAAGTATTAAAATTTTATCGCAGCTAAAAAAGTTTTGAAAAAACGTTAATTTTGTACAATATTTCAATATTTTTCTATGCATTAGACTTAACTTTTCAAATAAAATTCAATCCTTTGCTATAAAATATATTTGTATTTCGAACAATATCCTCAATCAATCAATCAAGTATCAAAGTTTCAAATTGAAAAAGCATTCACTACAAATTTAAAAACAAAATTTTTATCTAACAATTCTCTCGAAAGATCATCAATTAATTGATGACAAAAATACCTTATCATTTTATATTTGAGGACATTTTGTATGATAAATTATGGAAACAACAGTATCTTTTGAAACTACACGGTTCTAAGTTGTGAAAATGGAACTGATAAAAGGCGTTTGTTTTATGTATTGGCCCCTCTTGGAAATATGTTTTCTTTATTTGCTATGTCAAGCTCTAGAAGGTTCATAACATATTTATAGAAAGATATTTATTTTCCAATGACAATCCACACCATGCAAAACATTAACTCACTACAGTATATAAAAGTCAAAGAAAAATTCGTATGTAAATTAACTCGTTACGAACGTATAGTGCACGACCCCCTTGGCGACGATTAAGGCAATGCTAATATCGTTTGTTTGTTAACTTGCACGTTTAACCAGACATCTTGGTCAGAAAGCATGGAGCTGCTTTATTTTGCGTCAAAAGCTTTTAAAAATTTACATTTTCACGGAACATTAACGACGCTTGCTGCAATTTAGACTTAGGAAGACAAATGTACTCGTACATAACTTTTTAATACAAATTTTAATGGTATAAATTAAAGAAAATGTATAAAGTAATTTGATATAGAAATAAAAAAATGGTAAATATTTATTTTAATAACAATATTGTATTTCGCAGAAGGAAACAGCAACACAAACTTTAGTGACATTGATTTTGATAAACTCATTCCATGATAGGTTGATATGATCATACCCATAAACGATTGTTACATTTTTAGCTAACATCGAAATACCGATGGGATCGCCGCAGCTGACGCCGTGAAACGGTACTACGTAAGTAACTTCGTTAGAACTTTTGCCAATTTTAAGGGAAACTTCTGTTTAGATATTGAGTCCTTTCAAAGTTTTTTCGGATATCTAAAAATTTTCCATGTAAATGTGTATAACAATACATTATAAAAGGAAAATACCATATTGATCAATACGCCAGATAATTGATTGATATATTACTTATCAGAGTGAAACCGTAAAACATTTTTTATACCTTAAATATCATTAAGGCGGGAAAAGGATTGGATTTACTCGAAACTTTAAACATTAATATCGAAAAGAATTCTAGATTAAATAAATAAAGTATCCAATAATTAATTGGACTTTCACCCCATTTTCCGTTTGGTGACACTTAATTTCCGTCAGCGAGAGAAAAAGAAAACCCTTATCACTCCTAGCTCGGACCCTGTTTAATGTTGAAATAAGACATTATTCACACCAATAAAACTGCATTCTCTAGTTGTTACAAGCAGAATGATTTTTTTTTTATTTTAATAAATTTATTCAAATTGCACACATATCTTAGGTTTCACTATATGAGCGTGGAAATGGCTTTGGAAGTCTTCTTAGGAAATAGGTAGTCATTTTTTTAAATTGTAGAATATATTTTTGATCAAAAGTAAATAATTAAAGGACACGTGTTTTTTTTAGAAAATACTAAGTCTTAAATATTGACTTTTGAATATTCTACCGAAAAATGAATTTTTCTTAGAAAGAAATGCCCGATGGCTCAAAATCTAATTTTATGATTGAGACAATATATTTTGTAAAAAGATAATTCGTTTGTGTTATGTAATGGTTTTGTGAAAAATGGTAATAATTTCTTTTTATGAAGACATCTACGCATATAAAAAATTTAAAATGTACGGTTAAAATAAACATTATTATAAGGACATTATTTTTACAAATTAGTGATTTAAATATAACAAGGTATTTATGATAAGTTTTAATAAGTGACCTAAATTTATCGAGTGAAATATTTGCCTTTAGATTTATTTGACAAATATATATTTACTTTAAGTAATAAATGTGAGACGCATTCTTACAGGTGACTTAATTATTGATTAATCCTATTTATTAACTTAACTTGCCCCAATTACGAAAATTGCCATTGTAAAATTTGTTCCATCAAATAAAATTAAACTTTCTAATCTTATCTTGCCAAAGTCTGGTTGAAGAATCTTACAATAACTAAAATTATGTATGTATTTCAGAACATGAAATGCAACATTTAAGTGTAACCCTAACACTATTACCAACAAATTAACTCTTAAACATCTAAAAAAATTACTGTGTATTTGGAATCGGTACATTTTATACAATACTTCAATGGATTTTTTAAATTTTAGCGGAAATATAGTATTAAATGTTTTTAATCTAGGCGCTGGTAAATATATAACCGGAGTCTTAAAAGACAAAAAAAACATTATTATATTAGACAAACTTCAGACAATAAATAAATAGACAATCGCTGTCTTTGATTTACATATATTAGGTATGAAGCCAAATACAATTTTTAAAAACCTCCATATTCTGATAATTCTTCAAACGTTTATGTATCGGTCGACTGATATCTGCAATGTGAAAAGAGGAATCTGTTTGTGAGAACAAAATATCTAGCCGTCTGAGCAGTATTATTTCTAAAAAGACAATTAAAGCAAGAAGGAAAAGAATCCAAAGAAGAAAAAGATATCATCTTTGGAGATGAAAACAGCAACTAGATACATATCACGAATTATGAGGTTGGATTTAGGACTTTAGGAGTCTACAAAATTTTGAATTGTAATTGTTTAAATGGTTATCAAAATGGAACGACACTTAAATCAAAATAAATAGTTGAATGGTACGCAAAATGAGTCAGTGAAAAGTATAAACTACAAACGGAAAAAAAAATACACTTGAACAGTTTTTTAATAAAAAAGAATACCATATTTATGTTGACGGCTTTAAAGTAGTTTCCCGTTAGTCAATAGACTACACCTGCTTTGTACTCTATTATTTTATTCTTTAGTATTTGTCCAATTTCAGAAATGGTTTTTGGGGTGAAGGTATCAAAACATCGGCACAATTTTATTAAGATATTATATGGAAGGAGGTCGATAATTCTTTTAAAAACACAATATTCCATAACTAAAAATGATCATATCAGCAAGACATATCGCCCAACGAGTCCATCCTCTCAATCTTAGTTAGTGACGAACCCTGGGGACTTTATCAGGGCTGAAAACTGGTATTCCTCTAGATCTGAACTTAATATCGCCCAACTGGATTATGATTAACACTCAGTTTTAGAGCGTAAGACTTCCTCTAAAGGAAGTAATAATTTGGAGTCCCTAAAATAATCCATACGATTTGAAATAAAAAATATTCCCGTAAACAGAGTAAGAGCTATTGTTGAATACTGAATTCCAAGTTAAAAGCAATATATTACAGGAAATGGAGATTCAGTCTAATAAGCTGGAAATACACTTTATGATAAAACATTACTATATTAAACTAAAACATACCATTATGAATCAGTTTTTTGTAAAATACAAAAAAAAATTTAGCAATGTTTATGGTAAGACTAAAATATAATCACAATTCTTTATAAAACATATCTACATATCCCTCTCTTATAACAAAAAAATTACCCTCCTTATATATTTCTTTTTTATAGAACGGTTATCTATTTATCGTGAAATGTTCCGTCTACTGGTAACCAGCGTGAACAGCTCTAGCCACGTTACGCATTAGTCAAATTAAAACGAATTACATTTATGCTACGAGCATTTTAATTTTTTTCTCCTTATAATTAATTATAAAAAGTTTTTTTGGTATCAGTTTTATTTTGACCTCTAA
>JAAAKD020000024.1:5654937-5671548 GCA_010014825.2 Danaus melanippus
TTAATGAATACTTGGTAAAGATCTCATTATTATCAATGTTTTAGAGGATGAAATTATGAAAATTGGTATTTTTTTCTCAAACATATTCTGCTTACCCTACCCAGAATCTCTGTGCACGCCACTGTAATACATAGTACAGTTACATAGTATTAAGTACTAAATAAAAATTTATAAGTTACAATAGATATGGCGGATATGTTACCACATAATCGTTTTTAAAAAGTGACGTCAGCATAATTGACGGTATCAATGCTTTTGTTCTTGGTCATAGTCAGGCTTGCACGAAGTTGCAAGTACCTCGTACGACGATTTGACGAATCTTTTATTTCGAAGAGGACCGATCCCTACTACTCAAGATACTCGAGCGAGAAAATTTTTAATCTGTACCCTCGCCTCTATTTCTATCAACCAAAATAATTATTGTGACTGCACTTGTAAAGGAGGTTATGCAGGTGCCACTTGACAATTTTAACCACTCATAATTATTAATTACCTAAATAAAAGGTAATATATATAATAATAATAATCCTTTTTATGATTTAATATTTTATTATTTACAGTGATTAAAGCATCTTCACTACCTACTTATACTTATTCACATGTAATAATTCCTAATATATTTCGAGTCCAAGATACGCATATATTAAAGTCTTTTATTCGGCACGACGAGAAATATAAGATCCATGCAATGAGTTTAGAGATGTAGAACGAGTGGTTAGATATTTGCATCCCATTAGCACATAAGTGGCGCACTTTATTTCATGATTGGTCGCCAACATTCAAGAGCTAAAATTTTATCTTAATGCGTTCCAAATGATTATAACAGATCAGAGTAATTTAATAAAAGTAGTAGGGGTAATGGTACCAAGAAAACTTATTATATCTGAGGGAAGGCAGTTGGAACTTCTAGGCATTTGCTAGTGGGATGTAGGGTACTTCCGGAAATCATAGGTGAAGCGGTTAGTCTTTCAGTAGCCAGGGAAAAAACCACAAACGAGCGATCAGTAGGTTTTTTGAGAGAGGGCACCAGGGCTATAAAATCAAACGTCAAGCCTTACGTCCATCCTTAAAACGGCTAGGGATTGGACCGTAATGATGGATACGTAGTAAAAACTATACAGAATCCCCGAGGATATTTGTGCGTCGGCCTACAGCCCAGACATATTTATGTATTCGCGAATTTTAAAGCGCGTTGTGATGATAGAGCTTATAGTTCTTTGGAAAACTAATATTCCCAAAGACCATACAATCAAGGTTAATAAATATTACGAGCCCACTAACGAACTCACGACCATTATAGGTTCGCGTGGAATTATACGCGGTAGAAGTGGGAGCAAGAGGTATAACAGGTAAATCTTTCTACAACCTACTAAAAGACTTGGGTCTATCCAGAACTAACATCAATTTATTCTTGGAACGTACTTCGAAGGCAGCCCTAGTAGGTTCTTTTCAAATTTGGTTGGGTAGAGAGAGAAGCTTGGACAGTTAAGGTGAACGTTTAACACACGTTAGATAGGGGCCCCTTCAACCTACATCTGGGTCACAAGTCCCAGGCACTGTTGAAGCTCCTCTTCCTACAACACGATGGATCCGGCACCCGCACGATGAATCCATTGAATGCTCGTCTCGTCTCATTAAAATGTGTATTACCGGCTTAATGAATAGTCATGCATGTTATATGGTTGAGATTCGCTAGTTTTCAACGATGTTCTGAAAAGCAGAAGAGTGTCCCTAAATCACTGATAAAATATTTGTATTGGCTCAATTTTTTACTCACATATAAGCAAGCAATTTATTAAAAAAAATCTTATTAACATTTGTTCCTACGTCGAATCAGGATTATTTTTTTGCTATCCATTATTTTGTTAACACCATAATCCTTTCTATATTTGATACTTTCAAATGGAATAGAAACTCTTAAATTTTATCATAATATTAAACTTTAATTTTGTCTAAAAATAAGAAATCTAAAGAAGAATCACATCACAGAAAATAAAAATAATGCATGTTAAAAAAGTATCTATAAATATTAATAATTTCATTCAACTAAAAAAGGCTGACACTTAATAAACAAAACAAACATAATAGATAGATCAACTAACGGACGCGTAATTCTTATGGTGTCGGTAACATGTGACGATATTATTTTTCTCATAGTAACTGTTCATTAATAAGGCATTCCATATGTTCTCGGGAGAATAGATTAGATATCATAATTCTTTTATATTGTATTTGCTTTAGGGATTTCACTGCATGTTTGGTTGTATATTATATTCAGAATTATTATATTTATTCCGTTGTTTTACGTGTAATTGGATTTAGTCATTTTGTGATTTGCAAATATTGTTTCAACACATCCTGGCTAATAAATGATTTCATATTATAACTCCCATTTTTAAGAATAAAATTATATGATTTTGTGAGTAATTATTAAAACATTTTTATGGAAAATTAAAATAAAATCAATATTGAAAATATATTTCTTATTATAAAAATAAAATACGCGCTAGATTTTGGCATAGTGTTGTTTTTTTTTAAATATACTCTCTTTTATACAGGTTAGTAGGAAAATTAAAATCTTCTTACTTTTTTGACTTATTATCTTAACGTTGATTCTATAGGATCAATAAATAAATATTACACTAAATGCTACATTAATGTTTTCATTATAGAAATTAATAATGCAAATCAAGCCCAATGGCCATGTTCACATAATGATATTAAGTGCTTGCAATTATATTAAGAAATTCTCAATAGGGCTAATTACATTTAAACACATAATTTTGCATATAATCAATCACAAACAATAGGTCATCTGAGAGACAAGGTACAAGATGATATTCTATAAGGCTCTTAAAACTATGCAAAGCAATATTAAGCCGTAGTCCACGTCTTCATACATATATAAGATGATAAACATAACAACGTCTTAAGGTTGTATAAAAGTGGTGCCTTGTTTATACTCAAGCTTCATCGAATCTTCTAACAAACAGTAATAAAACATGATAGATATAACGCGCAATGTATAGTGAAAAGAAATTAAAGTAATATTGCATACAATATATAAACTATAGAAAATGGAAAACAAAACATCTAATACCACAAATATATTCTAGCTGTATTTTTTCTATGAAAAATTTATTAATTCGTAAGCTGGAACATACTATTCATCGACATGGTCAAAATTCAAATATCCGACTTCCAGAATATGTCATCATAGTTTCTTTACCGATTACGCTATAGAAGCCTTTTGATCGAGTCATGTTAAGGTTCTATAAATTTTAATCGTTACATCGGGATGGGACCCTATTAGGTTTTCTTAGAAAAAATCAAGTATATATGTATTATCACTAGATATATACAGTTCGTGCTTTCTAATTTGGCAAAATACGGTAATCTATGTATTATGCAATCCAACAAAATTTTATTTAATTAATTTAGTTTAAAAACACATAATATCATGCTTTTAGTATAACATCTTATAATACACTTTATTTTTCAATGATAATAAAGTTTCTATATTAATATTCATTCTAATACTACATATTATAACAATAGCCAAAGATGACTAATTGATAACATTTGTGGATTACTACCAAGTTAAGTATTAAATTGAAGTTCATTTGTTACGTAGCAAAAATTTTCTTTTATTTTAACGTGATAGAAAATTTATTTATCAAATCGTTTAAAGTTGACTATTTTGTAACAGGTTTCTCGTATGGAATGTCAAAGAATGAATAGTGGCTGCAATTACTTTCCTTAAATATAACCAAATCTCTTCATAATTAGTATGTATTTTTATATATCATTAACGAACTTTAAATTTTTCTTATTGTTACAATTTTAAAACATTTTAAGAGATATATTAAAAGATTAGGAAATAAAAGGCGAAATAACGAAAAGTATGTCTAGGGATTTATCTACTACTTTATATGGACATATTGCTACGACATTTGTTTCTAAATTTCGAGTGTATTGTCGCTAAAGAAGCAACTATTGTGATAATAAATCACACTAAAGGGAAATCAGAACTTGGTTTCAGATCCCTAAATAATGTAAAATAGACCATTTTATAAAAAGGAGAACCCTGTCCAATAGCTTACAACTTATCGAAATCATATTTCAGGAACGTGAGGATGATGTAGCTTCCCTTTTCCAACGAATTGTCACTTATGCCTCGTTTACTTTTTGTGAAATCCCCATTATTTGCCCCACTGACTACCTAAGACGTTATCTGTGCCATGTTATAGTAAGAGTGGGCAGAGAGAGACCAACAACTTTAGATAGTAAAAACGAACGTGTGAATGTAGCACAATCCTTTCGTAAAACATTGTCTATATCATATTGTCAGAAGCACGTGTCGGCAAAAGGCGTTTGTTGAGATATATAAGTTTATTCGTGTAATATTTCTCAATAATTCGTGTTGTTCAAATACAAACAAAACTATAAAAATGAAATATGTCTTGCTTTGAAATCCGAAATTTTAAAAAAATTATAGACAAAAAACTTACATCAGTAACTTGGATTAGGCAGCTTACTTAATAACACGGTAACAGGCTTTAATTAATTAGTCAAATAACAAGGTATGGCGGGTATTCGGACAAGGACGTCTTTTGGCGTTAACAAAGAAGATGCCAACGAAGCGAAGACAGCCAACATTCGGTCGAGGCGCTCCCAGTCCAGTGCGATCTCTAATGAGAGCGCCTTGATCGTTAAATAAATTGGATAAAGACATCCGTGATCTCTTAAGAACTACTTGAACCTCTTCAAAGTGACTAGCAATTAAGTAAATTAAAGATTGTCAGAGTACTCACTGAAACGACTACAACACTTCGTTTATATTTCTCTTTAAAAAAAATAACATTTTCCTTTTATTCTTTGTTTACTTCGTTAGTAACAAAACTTTTTAAACAATTTATAATATTTTATGTAGAGCTGAATGCTTTAGTGGATACTTAATCATGTTATGGTCTGGCATCGATGGGAGATTTAACTTATTATGCGTATTCTGGAACACTGACAGTATCGAAGCAATAAATTACAAATGTTCGTAGTACGATGATAAACTGAACCAATATTGGACCCTTTATTTCTCTGATGATCTTCAATATATGATCAATAATACAAATAAAATAATAGTGCACATTAATGCGGTTTATTAATAAATTGATTAAGAATAAATAAAACAACATTCATTTATACTAATAGAATTCAGTTTGGTGTCTCTAAGAGGCAATTATCTTCCTTTTAATACAACTTATGCGATAAAATACAATAGAAAAATATTTTAAAAAGGGTTGAGACTACTTTTTATATATGTATGTACAAATAACAATAACGCTTCTGAATGATGAGAGATTTACTGCTTATAAGAATATGTTAACCAGCCGACCCTCAAAGATTTATGCCCTTCTTCTCATTTTCAAGGCAAATCTATTGATTTAACGATCTCAATAACATTATCTACTTTAACTTAAATAAATTTCCACAAAATTTTAATTAACCTATTAAAAACGTAACATGGAGTCCTATATATTCAGCGTTTGTATAATAGAGCCGAAAATATGCGAATTTTGCACCAAGTGTACCAAGAGTACGTCAAACGGGACTTATATGGGATATAACGGACATCATATCCAACGGTACGGCACTAAGAGTGAAAGCCTTTAATCTCTGCATTGCGTCAGACCGAGCAGAATGAGGGTTATCGGTTTCCCTGCTGATAAACACAAACGAATGAGTTCGGGTATACCAACAGTGCAGCTGAATAATACCCATCCGCGGGATAAAAATTCATTGTCGCGGCCAATCGAATAGGTTTTTCGGTATTATTGTTTTGAACCAAACGGTCCTCAAAAATGAATAATTGCTTTCCATTTTCGTTATATATTGTTGCGGTGACAGAATTTATAGCCTATTAGCTGCCTATTAATTGCCGATCAATATAATGCTGATGGCTAAAAAATAACAAGCGGTTTTTTAATAAATATGTTGCATTTAAAATTCAGGAGTATTGATCATGATTTATAGATATATTATAATGGGTAGGTCAGTGAGGATAATTTTGATCAAGATAAGCAAAGGTATGCTTGAACAGCTAGGATTACTGAAAAAAGATCGCATTCACCTAACGTTGTCCTGACTAACGATGTATAAAATTTCCATTGTCATCAATCTCTGACACCACGCCGAGGATTCGCAAACTCCTCACTAATTGCAATTTGTATAAAAAACTAAAAAGCCAAGTCATCGTGCGCTGCAATTTTTACAGTAAGCTTTTTTAAAAAGGGAGTAGCTGTTGTAAGTCTTAATAAGCAAAGTCAGCGAACAAGAAGTAATGGTGAAAGGTAATGCGAACTCTTTTTATGTAAAATATTTCATAATAAGCATTTAAAATTATAATAGAAGTAAAGAATTTTAAATAAAGTCATAATTTATATGTTACAGAATGTCCGACGTGTGTCGAGTTATTTCTGACACTGGGACGTAAATGGCACCTATATGTCTTCATTGAAAAGCTTCCAATATAAAACAATTGCAACATAAAATTAATGTCTAACAACTAACTAACATGAGCAATTTATTTACATGTTTGACAATAAAACTAAATCTGAAGTTACAGTCAACTTCACACCCATTTAAATCAAATAAGACATTTTCATGACATAATTATGAAATTCGATTACCACAACACTATGAAATATATAAGAATCTCAATGGTCATAAAAATACCTTTTGCCGCAGTGCAAAAAGTTCGCACCTGATCCTACAAACAGGGGCTCGTCATGACACGAAGTCACGTAAATTGGCTAGGATATATACTAATCCCGAGATAAAACGGTTAAGCCAAAGTCGCAACGTTTGGTGTGTAAACACCTTTATTTGCTGAAAACGTTACAACATTCTCATCACCTCGTAATTATACTAGAACTGTAGTGACAAAGTGTAATAATCAAAATCTTAACAATTTACTAACCACAAGAAATAAATAACATCAATTAAATAAATGCAAAACGTGGTTTCGTTTAAGGTACTGATCAAGATATACGTCAATAAAGACATCGCAATAAATAAACGGATGAAATATTGCCGGTTAAGATCGAACGCAATTTGTAAGCCTACCTATCAGGTATCAAGAACGTTTGAGATCACGGGTCTTCCGAAATTACCTACAACAGGTTTTCGCGTGATTTGTAGCGCCCCAGGGTGATTTTGATCCAAATGCCCTTTACGGAAAACAACTTGTGTTTAAGTAAAATTATACCGTTTGTAAGAACGTACGTTCAACACGAATGTTATCGCCTTTCAATTTCGCTTTATTTGAATGTTGTATTTCCTTGGTTGTGAAATTTGATATTTCTTGTTTATTCACTGTTTACTTTTAGAACCCTTTTGTTCCAACATCCACTAAAAAAACTAGTTCGTTTACATTTAAATCTTACTCAATAGGCATTTATTTATGTACTTATTCTGTAATATATATATATGTACATATACCTTACGTCTATCGAAATACATATAAAACGTTGAATGTGAGACAGCAAAACATGAATTGTAACTATAAATACGAACACTTACTTTTATTTTACAAAGAAATCCTATAACTTCCATTAAAATCATCAATGACATTAATTAACAACTTTTACTTATATATTTGTTACATACAAAAGGATCAAACGCTTATCTCATAAAAGTTTTAATTACATTTATCGTGTTTCTCAAGATTTTGTTTACGAAATCCGTTGTAATCCGTCTTCACCTAAACATCATTCGGCACCTATCGCCGTATTAAGATAAGGAAAGGGATGTCGTAAACTTGAAAGCAAGCTTTTTATTCTTCGTATGAAGATGTCCTTTTTTACTTAGCAGAGAAACAAGATTACCTAAAAGATATTTTTTTATAATAACAACTAAATAATATTTTAAACTTTGAATGTTTCAACTATTTAAGTTTTTAGAAAAATTATTTAAATACATATTTATCTATTTTAATTCATTTAGATTAAGCATAGTTTTAAACTTAAAGGAAAGTCAACATACAATTGTCATAAGAATAAGTCGACAGATTGAAGGACGGAGGCGTGTTTTTTAAGTCAACTCTTTTAGTTTCTCGTCCAGCTACTTCCAACTCTATATATTACTTCTTTTCATTTGTGAAACGTACTGGAGGGCACCACAATCCCATTATCCCCGGGCTGATCCTATTGAATAATTAGTCAAATGATAAGGACAGCGGACAGCAGTCATCCAACATAAGAACTATGTTCCTGACGATCAGTTAGTGGGAGAGTCTTTAGGCTGGGACAAACTTCTTGTCTTTAGGCTGGGACAAACTTCTTATGTTTTTAGTGCTCAAACTTATTAAGAATCAGGTAGACCTAGAAGCGTTTGCATCTAACTGTATTAGTAAATAACGTGGCCAGATAAAATTAAAGATTGGACTAAGTGATAATGATAGTGACTCAATATTAGACAGACAGGCAAAGTACGATCACATCCTCCATTAAAATGGAGATGGGAAAAGCCTTCGAAACACTGTTTTTCCATCAATCGCTGATTAATGCATACTATTCACCATAAGTATCTCCCTTACAAAAGCGCGAACTGGAATGAACGAAATAAGTAGATAAACAGATAAAGACTCTGACCATAATAGAGGAAATAGAAAAAAAAAACTATAAGTATCTTATACGGTTTGATCATTTACCTCCTAACTTGATGTCGTTATCCTATCTGAACGATCCAATAATTTTAAAAAAATTTCTTTTATTATAAATCGATATTTATATCGATTATAATATAATATCGATATAATATCGATATATTATATAAACGTAAAGGATTCACACAAATTAACTTGATGTCCACTTTGAAACAAAATAGCCCTAAACAAAATTCACAGGCGCAATTTCGCAAGTTATGCCAAACCGTAACAGTCAGTAATTTGTGATAGGAAAATGGAATTGTATGCGGAATAATATAAATTACTTCGACCTTTCGTGAAGGTCCGTGCTAAATTTATGTGCAAATCTTGCGGATTCAGGTGACCACATATGGTATTACATATTTAATTTATTATCCATCAATATATAAATATGTACAATGCATAGAGATTATAAAAAAAGAAGATTAACAACTTAATTTTTGTTCTTTTATTTAGTTTTTGTTTTAATATTTGTGAATCTTCAAAATTTTATAATGAGATTGACTTACATCTTACTCGTAGTATGAGAAATAGTTAACTAAAATGTTTATAATAAAAGAAAAAGGAATGGTCAAAAGCTGTTTACCTCTATTACATTCCCTAATTATTCTATTAAAATAGGAAACTAGTAGTGAGTCCGCCGCGGACCACAAGCTGCGGTGTATCTCATCAATATTGCGCGCACGTTCAGAAACTTTCTGCCACAATTACCTGGGAGCTCAAGTGTCGGAAAATATATTGGTTTTGTTCCGATTTCTATATAAAGAATCGATTTTCTAAAGTACGTAAGAATTTAGCTATATATTTTTAAATAATAGATTAAATTTTAATATTTGGTTATGTGTGGTGCTGACTACAATCAAAGCAGTTAATTAATAATAACCCGAAAGAAAAATATCGCAGCGACGGTTTGTTACTGGAAAAGAGCGGTGCTGTGCCACCCAAAATAATAAGCCACAACCGGACTTAGTGATTTATTGTTTTGGCTTTGTGAAACCTCACTCGGAATCCTGATAAAAAATGATCGCACTTATTAACACCACCGCCTGAATCCGACTTTATTACGCTCCGCCAATTTCTATGACAATCTTCCATTTTTGTATCCCACCTATTTAAAAGGAATTTTGTATTGTTTTCAGTAATTATATTTGACACTATTTTTTACGTTACACGCAAATAAGAGTTTTAATGTTTGAAAGCTTAAACCTTAAAGAATTGACAAAAGGAAAGCTTCTGTAAAGCTATTTATGTAGCTGTAATAGCATTTCAAAACAAATATCAAATGGAACACGTAAGCTTTAAACAAAACAACAAAATATAATTTTCCTTAAACCAGAAGCAATGATTTAGAAACTTCTGATTTTATTGTGGAAGCAAATTCTTTGAGGTAGGCGTTAGAACGGGGTTACCTCTGAAAACTTTTCAAATATTGCCTCCATTATTTCATGAGATGACAGAGGTTGGGCACATATTAGGAAAGTTTGGAAATGGCCGTTTTATGTCGCCTCGATTCATTTTTAAAGATGTAAGTTCATAATATCACTCCCTTTGTTATTTTCTTTATGTTTAAAGCATGCACAGACTAGTTAACTACAGATAATCAAAATTAAACAAAAAAATCAGCTACCAATACCGAAGTGTCATTTTTTAGAATAAAAAAGTTATACAACTAGTTTTTGTATTGATTAGTCTTCAAATAAGTTTGTTTTCAAAACTTAGAAAAGTGTAAGTGTAAGATTTATCAGGTAAGGTTAAAACACATAAGTTATATATGATTGTAATCTAGAACAAATAATAATCATGATTTAAATTTAAAGTATTGATTAAGCGCAAATGTTTTGGAATATATACCCAAGTTTTGTGAATGTCATTTACCTCGATAATAAACAGCAATTTTAAGCATTGGGTGGAATAATGTATTCCCCTAAATGGGAACACTTTATGGTTCTAAATAATAATTCGTCGTTTGCATAAATGAAGTCAAAATACGCTAGAGGCTGAGGTCAGTTTATGCCCGTGACACTGGATATGGTAATGAACAAATTCAAGGCACATAAAAATTTATCCCATGTGTTAATAGTTTCAATTAAAACACCTTTGTGAAATAAATTCAGTAGTATGGTGTGCTTAATTTTAGTGAAACACGTTAAACAACAGATAAAAGATAGATTACTCCAATCATATTACGTATCGCAAAGAAGATAAATTACGCAATTGATTCTACGATATTGGCTTTTATACTGATCCATGCCTATAGGTTACGAATGCTATATATTTATTTTGTTATTTATACCTAACTATAAAAGAAAGTATCCTTAGTATTCTTTCTAACCTGTTTTATTTTATGAATATAACAAATTAGCAATGCTTGTAAAACTTATTTTGTGGTAAAAATTCAAATTTATGTATATAAGTTGACACTTGAAATATATATATTTATCCTAATATAAGTTTTTAGTAATTTAAAACTGTTGACAAAATTAGGGAAAATTAAGAGGCTTTGTGTATTTTCTCGTTAGTTACTGACTATAATTTCAAGTTGATTACAAGGTGGAAAAACTGTTTTTGTTTTTGAAAAGCGAGACAAAAAGAAAATGAATTTGAAAATGACAACATTCATTTTGACAATATCAAATTTTAAATCATAAAACTATATTTTCGACAACTTCCTTAGAGTTTTCTCAACACAATACTCAAGATTATAATGTGTCCAATTAATAATAAAGTCGACATTGGTAAAATATTCCACAGTTTCAGTATGAATGAATCCATAGCATAAAAAAAACTATAGTTAAAATTTTTCTTGTAATGACATGTGACACTATTAATTAAACATTGGCAAACGATAATTACTTAACATATCCAATCGGATTTCAATTAAATGAAGTGGACTGTTTGTAATTAAACCGGCCTGTTCCATTTACTAGCAGAATTTATAATATCCTTGACGAATTTCGAACATAACATTTTATTTAAAATAGGTAAAACATAACTTAATACTCTTATATAAGTTGTACAAAAAAGTTATCTGCTCGAGAACACATTATCAAATCAAAAAAGCGATACGTCTTGTATAATCTAGGAACATTACAAGTACCGGCTGCGATTCGCCTTCCGCCTCGTTGAGATATTGTAATGAAATCCAGCCATCTGTTTTCTCTCGCCAACTTAATATGATGTGCGACCTGTGCCTGCTTTCCGTACCACTAGATTATAATAATATTAAGTATCTGAGGCAGTACCCATCTGTATTATTACGAAGAGCGGTTCTTTGCTTGGTTCAAAATGCGAGTTTTCTGCATACTTATTTCGCTTGTCCTCAGGTATAATATCAGGACTTGACCCATTTTCCTGTTAGTTCACCAAAGAAAAATTGGTATCATATATTAACTTTCATGAAATAAACACTGAATTTGTAATTTATTTGAATTTTAGAATGGATTTTCTCAAGTACTGCTGTTTGTTAACTCTTCTAAAGAAAATAAATTTTCTTGCCATAACAAATTGAAGTCGTTAATCGCGATGACACTACCGATTTCACGTAGTTGGTAGTTAAGTTATACAGTTAACAGTCTACTTAGATAACACTGTGGTCGAGTACATAATTGCAAACATTTGTTACCTCGACGAGTGATAAACTTTACGGCACGACTAACGCCAAAGCCAAGCTATACAAACGTCACATGTAAGCTGATGGCAATAATCACTCATGTTTATACTGATAATAGTGATGCCTGTCTATAGAACAAACCTTGTAATATGCGATTTGTATTCACGGTCGTGTTGTTTATGGGCCATTGAGATACGAGCACCCATTGGTGTGCCCATTGACTGGGCAATTTACATCGAATCGCTACTTTTGTGTAGATACAGGCTGTTCGATTGAAATGCAGCTATGTTCTAATTACGTGTAAAACTATGTCCAGTTTCAAATATGTGCAATTGTACAACAAGGGTTAAAACCATTTTGTGTAGCAAACTCGACGTAAATTATTATAATGCTTATATCGAATTTTCATATAAATTTAGTTAAAATGGTTTTTGTATATAACTGTGTAATAAAATAAATGCTAGTTAATGAAGTTTAATAATATAATACAATTATTTTTACAACTAAAGCTCCTGCTATACTTCTAAAAATAAAGTTTTTTTTTTACCCGAATTGCATAAAATCATACTTCGGGATTTTAATGGAAATTACTAGAAATATTTATACATTTGTAATTTCTAGAAAATTCAATTAAATATTATCAAAAACTATAAATACTAATCGTATTTTATCGAGTAACAGAAGTCCCTATTTTGAGTTTCAGTTATCTTAATATTATTTCTGAACAATTAAACAGGTAACAAAGAAACTTACGATAATATATTTGAAAGACTTTAATGATAAATGAGTTGAGTTTGTTATTTTGTCTGTAAGTCAAACTTCGAACTGTATTTCACTATCTTACTACTTATTTGTCAAAATATTATTTAAGAAAATAATTGTTACACGATATAATACGGTTATTTAACAGATAACACACAAGACAAGCCTCATAAGTTCGAAATCGCGTAGTTCTCTAGATAATTAGATTTTGTATTAATATTGTAACCAGATTCCGAAAACATAATTCTAATTAACCTTGTGTATTTATTTAAGGAGAAACCATTATAACGCTCACATAAATTGTACTGAAATAATGTTCAAAGGTAGAAGTACCACGAAGATACCGTTTATAAAATGGTTAAATCAAAATGGCTATACGAGACCGATCCTATTATATTGTCAAATAAACAATACGTAACAGCTAGCATATTGCAAACGATTATCAAAATTTTAATAAAATTATGTATTTCCGATGCTCATGGAATTATTTCAACTAAATTATAATATAACCAACGTCTGATAGCTTCGATATTGTTTATGATCGAAGCGGTTAGCGCGAGTCTGCCATAATTACTGAGCTAGACAACAGATAGATATAGCCTAATGTTATAGCGCCCATTTAATCCAAATTAATTGTCCACAAGTTTGATAATTAGGTTAGTGTAATGGTATTCATGAACAAACTTTACATAGCCTGGTAGTCGCATCAGTAACGGACGTATGAAATTGCTTTTTTTATTTCCTACCTCAAATCATTGTAATTGTCATTATATGAACAAATTTTATTTGACTCTAAATAAAAATATTCATTACACTCTAATTTGCTAAAACTATCAAAGTAAGAAACTACTATGTACAAACAGTATGTTTTCGTGGTTCTGAATGTTAAATAAGATTTTAAAATTTTTTGGCCTATATTTAATAAACAAAAGTCCTCTCTACCAGTAAATCACAAGACATTCAGCTTAAATATAGAATGCAATACAAAGTCAAATTATTCATAGCACATATAACAAGCTGTACAATCAGAGCAACGAAGTGACTTAGAGGACCGGTGAGATCCTGTCAAGAGGCCATTAAAACGCCCTTCAACGTGCCCATCTTCTTAAGCACCATATCTAACTTTTATAATAACGATAATTTCATATTGTTTCAAATCTTTAACAAAATTCAAACTATTTAATTTCCTAAAAATTAAATTTTAAAACAATATTAGTCCGTCTGCAATAGCATTCGTTTAAACAATCGTTGGAATATTATCAAATCTTTTCAGTGAGACAAAAGAACTGAGACTATTGTTACACAATCAAATTTGCTACTGAATTAGGTAGAATGTGCAGATGGCGCCCAGCAAGTAAGTAAAGAACGAAGTGATAGGGTCCCGATATACGTGTCTCGATTACTGACGACTGCTTTCACATTTTTGATATTCAGATCCAGCAACAACTGGGAACAAAACCCCAGTTAACTTAGCAATATTGAAAGCTTATGGATTTTCAATGTTCGCAGCCACATTTTTTTATAATAATCCATAAGACACTTTTACATGAACGTACCTAAAACTACCTACCTAAACCCATCTGATAGCTTTCGTTTTTCTTTTATACAATTAAACGTACCCGAAAATGAAATCATGCTTATCCTTCAAAATGTGAAACCGATTTGGTTGGAGGCCAATTTTAATTGAATGAAAAAGTGATCGTCTATGTATTTTTTTCATTTTGGATGATGGCTAATGGAAATTGGCAGTGCTGTGGTTTGCCAGGCTTGCCAACTTTTGCGGAGCTAGCTATTGCCTCGCTTTGGGTCGAAGGACAGAGGCGATATCATTTCAATTGAATAATGTTCATGTGTCGGCTCTCTCTAAATGATCTACGTGCATTTTTATTTTTAATAATAGGTAAAATAAACTGAAAGTAAAGTTTAACCTTAACATTAGTATTGCAGATTTTTTCTCGGTATGGTAAATTTTCAAAAGGGAAATCTAAGTTCATGTTTAAATGAACTGAATATCCTATTTGAATGATTTCATTCCTTTTACAATTGAGAAGTCGATCGTGTGTGCCTCAAATGGACGTATTGGCATGCAAAGCCTTGTGAAGTTTCTATTGAATTGTAAATTTCATGTCTGAGAATCTAGTACATTCTATAAAAATGACTAAGATTGATAGCAGAATGACCTCTTATTTTAATTTCCGAAATACATTTTTATTTTTTCTCATTATAATTAAGTCAAAAAGTATATGTAGAGTTATGTCTGTAAGCATAAAGTTACGTTTATTGAACCTGAACGATGTTTTAATTATTAAATGTTGAGCATCATATATTTATTGGGTCGTGATTGCATAAGAGTCCTCGTAAGCACTCCGCTCTCGTGCCACGTGATTTAATGAGTGGGAATATTTCATGTATCGTTAGGGACTGCGTCGAAATCAATCTCGTTATTAATGACGTGTGAAATAAATTGAACGAGAACAGAAGTTGTCCAAAAAACACCAAAATAAATTCAAAAATTGTGCGTTATTAATAAAGAAATGGGAACAGTATTAATTCTATAGTTATGTATATCAGTAACGAAACTTCTTTGATTTTTTACTTTTTCAACATTTTAAATTCCTTCAAATACAATAGACAAATAGGGTTACTTATTTTCTTTATATCTATGAATAGTATTAATAAGGAAATATTTGTAAATGTTTCAAAAAAACTCACATGTAAATACAAAAACATTGTCGATTATGGCATTTATTAGAATTTTTTCCTTTTCTTTTGTATTCACTTAGGAATTGAATGTTCTCAGGTAAGTGATTGATGTCTTTATCTCGACATTTTCAAAGCAAACGCGGTATTTCAATTCGCGTGCATTGTACCGTTCACAAAATGCTACGCGTCATTTTGTTGTACCTTTTATGTTTTCATATCCATTAAAGGAGATTATGCTTTAAGTTCATTTATCAATATTGACACATTTATATGAGCATCGTGCACTTGAAATTACTATGAAAATTTATTAATATGGAGAGATGGAATGAAATCATATATACGATATATACAATGTTTAGTAGTTGTTTTTAGGATTCCTCCAAATAGTTCATAAAATGTTGTGAAGATCTATTTACCAATCACTGTTAAATAAATACCGTTTTGTTAAGGCGTTTCATGATTTGTAAGAGGTATCGAGTGTCCTACCAGACGCTAATGTCTGTTTAAATGTCTTAACAAGACATTAATATTAATCCCTGCTCTAGAGGTCCGTCAAATGGCTAACGGACTGTGAATCTATTGTATTGTCAAAACTCAAATGTCCAATCGCAAACACGTCGTTTTAAATTTGATTATATTAGTTCAATTTGGTCGTCTTATAAGAAGAACGAATAATTTGGTGGTCGGTATTTAACGTGATATTTAATCTTCTTCTACCTGGCAATTTCCCAGCTTTAGCTAGGGTCTGCCTTACATGTTGTGAATAGTTTTGGCTAATTGTTTTTACGACCGGCCGCCTGCCTGACATCAACCCTCTTTGGGAATGCATTAA
>JAAAKD020000024.1:5732896-5748145 GCA_010014825.2 Danaus melanippus
GTACGGGTCTTTAAATTCCCTGTACCAATAGACTCCAGACTTTTGTAGCACAGATATGCAATAAATAAAATATAAGACTACACTTTTGTAAGTCTGAGATAAATTTTTAAATGAAGAATAGGTGACTTGAGACAAATCTGAGACCCACCTTTAGGCAGGCCTCTGACTTCCTATAATCCATTTAAGCGAACATCCTTGCGTCTTGTCAGAATGATTGATGTAGGTACTTACAAGATACGTGCTGTGACTTTATCTGAGCCTTTGACGCCTTTACAAAATGTTTTACTTAATATCAAAGAGAGCCTCAGAGATCTTGTCTAAGCTACTGTGTTTTCTAATACATCGATTGAGAAAAAAAATCACTCGGACTCGTATTAAAAAAAATAAATGTCTTTTCCTCAAATAGGTGAGATTAACCAAAATATGTACATAAAGATATATTTTATATCTTACATACTTTATGCAGCAAATTGGAGATAAATTATTTTTTAAGTATTGCTAAAGTACACTGTATGGCCATATATCGATCAATTAACGAACTTGACGCGAAGCCAACAAGATATTAAGTTGCAAAGTTCTTTATTAATACACTTAGAGCTCCAAGTCAAGATGTCTACGACTTCGTAAATTCAAACCGTAACAACATAAGTATCATTAGTTATGTGAGATTAACACTTATAGCTTTTAAGCTAATTTTTTTAAAAAAATAATTTTAAATACTGTTATTTGGATTTTGATACGCTTATTATATCAAAATAAAAGTGTTACGGAATTTTAAAGATCATCAAATAAACAAAAACCTTTCGATATTCAGGGTAAATATTTATTGCAGTCCAAAAATACTTCAAAAGATTCTTTTTTTTTATTTTAACGTGAATTTAATGATTACCTAATTTTTTTTATTAGCACCTTTACAAAATTTATTCCATTCTTTATCAAATCTATTACATTAATCAAATTATCAGTTATTGCGAACTAAGGTATGCCTATATGGAGTACGTAAATAATACATAGTATTATACCTCAAGTTGACTAGGTCTCCAATTTATAATTATCACCCAGTTACACCATTGGTTGCACAAACTACAAGCAATAGACCATGAATGTGCATCCGAAAATATAACCGCTTTCAGCTGTATCGGTGAACAAACAGTTTATAAATGGTCAGGTACAACTCTCAATTCGAAACTTTTCCCAATTCTCCCGCTACTATCAAAATATCGGTCATCCAGATTTAAATATCAGTAATTAATATAAAATTGTATAACACATTTAATTATAAGCTGATATATTTTTAAGAAGAATCCGTGTGTTAGCTTATTGGTTTAGGCACGGTATGGTTAAGACTTGTGATAAAAAATTCTAATAATAGATAGCAGCACAAAATATATTACATTTTAATCTCACAAAATTTCAAAATCAAACTCAGGTAAATTTGAGAGCAAAAATCAAATTCTTTGACGAATGCAATAAATGTATATAGAAAAGATTTAATTTATTTCTATGCTGTTCCAGGGTTAAAAAGCAGAAATAAAGCAGGATATTCATAAATTCCCGGCCCCATTCAGCTTTGCACGGGAAAAATCTATTTAAACCACACTTTAATCAAATAATAATCAAGTACAATCATCATTTCAATATTTTTTTTTAAATTATAGTTCTGAGTTTTGCATTTAATAAATTTACCCTTAAATATATTTAAAAAAAATGTAAATTCTGTCTATTGTGCTTTATATGCTATATTTTATGCTTAAAAATTACTGACAAGCTTTATGACTAATTACTTTTAATAAAAACTGTATTGAAGAAAGAAACAAAGTTTTTATGGTTGTTAGTAAACCTCCTAATAATAGAGCACCCTCTTAAAAATAAAGATGAAGCTGTGAGTAACAAGGGAAGAAAAAGAGTGATACATTCACATTTTTTTATATATTCATTTCAGTATTATTTCTTTAGGATTATAATATTTCAGACAGAAGGCAGCAAATACAAATTAATAAATAAAGTAATCTTTCGTAGCAACAATGCAGTCGGAATCGCAAGGTAAGTGTTCTGCTCATAAACTTGCTGACGCTCGATTAATAACGACTGAGTTCTGTATGCACAAATCTGAGCAAGTTGGCTTGTTAAGCCTTTGTGCTGAGTGCACGCTATCCACTCCATCATAATACCTTGCTGCTTTATAAATTATCTTTTATACATATAACAACACTAAACATTTTAGTGGCAACTTAATATGTATATGGGTCGAGTGAATCATTTGCCCAATTGGGTGCTACTCTTTATCATTTACTTTGCCATTATACCCAGAAGTTAGAGCGAATTGATATTCAGAACTATTAGTTTCAAAGCCGAAAGTAGCCCAAACCCATTTGCATAATTTACACGTTTCATCCAAGTAATTAACGATTCGATGGTGGCTATAGATGGCGTCAAGAAATTCAGGACAGACGTCCGTCACGTGAATTTAATTGTAGGATTTGCTTTGAATGCTTACATTGTTAAAGACCTTTTAACGAATCCTTTTAAGAAAAGTTGTAAAAACTGGGACAAAAACAAAGGGAAATAGTCGGGGCGGTCCTCTGGGAGTCGTTTTTAGCCTTGGGACGGTACTTAAATCAAATGTTCGCCATTCAAGGAAATTATAAGAACAAGGCAAGGATTTGCCCTCAAAAAATTCTCTTGGATGAAAAGCTTAAGTATGAGATATTGTGAATAATTACAATCTCTTTTAAGACATTTTAGTCACGATATTTACTTTCATATGCAGCTTTAATAAAACTACCTAATATACATATGTATAAATTATCTCTAATTATTAAAGTTGTGTAAGCTGTTAACTTACTAAATTTATTTGACATATAAACACAAATAGTATTGATCTTTTAATATTCAAGTCTAATTGAATGATTTTTTTGTGCTAACGTAAATATTACTACTTATCCTCGCAACAAAACTTAACAGGTCTAATCCGCTTAAGTTCTTTATCTCTTCTTTCTATTATATATAATACGATCGTCGGGGCTTCTGAGGACTATTTTTATACTATCGAATAAATTCATAAATAAAATACTTGGAAAAAAAATTATAAAATAAATTAATGTGAACACTCATTAGCTTTGTAAAGTATTAACATCTATCATGAAATATTAATAACTTGGACCGCCGCCAGATCATCGCGCTTTCTGAACATCCTCGTAATTTTCTGGTTCATCTCTGCTCCATCAAACTTTGGACAACAATATCACAATACTAATTACATTAAGTTATAGAACATCCTTTTATTTAAAAAAATGACTATGAACCAATATTAAAAATACTTATATTGCCATTGACTTGTACATTTAGAATGACTTCTCAAATTAGAGTAACTTCACAAAGTCGTGTGAAATCACATTAAGTTAATTGGCTAACGATTGAGTCTTGATAAATTCGAATAGCACTTACAATCCTGATGCCTATCCTTCATACATAATTATTTATCTTTCATTTAGTATAAATATGCCTTCATGACAAAAAAATTATTCAAAAAATTAAAGTGTACTGAAATTACGTTACGTAATCAAAAAAAAAATCAAGTAAATTTGATAAAAATAATATAAACATAACAAATTTAGAAGTCCCAAACATGTGTCCATGTCAAAATGTTCTGAAACGGCCTTATCCCGACGTATGAATAAAATTTTGAGATAAATTGGGAGTTGGTGGAACGTGTCAATATCTTTATTTATTCAACACCTTTCTCCTTTGAACACACGACTTAGATTTCCTTATAAATGGAATAAATATGTAACATTGGCATATAGTTGTACTGCTAAAAGATGTTGTGATTACAGAAGTAATTACTGTGAATTATTTTAAAAAATATTACAAAAGATTTTTTATAAAAGTTTGTACATAAATACTATAACGCCGGTAAAACATAATATTAAAATGAATTCTTATTATTCCACTTAATCTCTTCCAACGTATTATTGGACTAAATAAATTTCATTGTAATTGTTAAGCCCATATCCCTAATACGTGACGGAAATATAAATACATATGTACATATATGTATTATGAATCGATGATTAAAAAAACCTTTTTTTATAAAACAACCTACTGATTTCAAAGAAACAAATAAAAAATAAAAGCCTGATCATTAAATAACGGGTATTTTGAATGAGTTGAAGCGAAATTATGAAATCATAATTTTATGATTTTGAAGTCTTTTATTTTTTATTTTACGATTTAAACTGATGGGTAGACTCAGAAAGGATGCTTCTAGATTGGGACGACGACAAAATAAACTTAAATAGTATTAGACCGATTTGGATAATATGGAAGATGTTTGGAATCCAGGGATTTATTTGTGATAGTTTTTATTCCGAAAATTCCAAGGGAATTCGAAGTACGATTTTCGATGATACCCCTCAATTTCTTAGTTATCCTAGTTGCCATAAAAATAGATTAATCTTAGGATATGTTTCCAACAAAAAAAAATCTTGAAAATGGGTTCATAGAAGATAAAAAATATATAGCTGATTCTACACTAAACATTTGCCACATGCTGGTATTAAGAAATGCTATTACTATCTAAATTTTGTGATTTCAAAAATTTCTAAAGCTGAAAAGAACGCTATTCATGATAGATGGTTTTTAAAACAGAATGTTTCTGTATAATTTTATGTCATTTGTCACATACTTTAAGTAAGTCACTAATTTTGGTAGATGTTTATGCTGCATGCTAACCAAACCTACTGACTAATATGCCCTAATTTTGAAGTTGCGAAATTAATTATGATTCTTAGTTCAACGAAATAGGGTTTATTTTCGGTCTATATTAAATGCGATTAGCACTTTACTAAATGTATGTAGGCGCTCTGCTATGCACTTGCTTCACCACAGGCACAGATTTACGATAACCACAATTTCAGTTATCACACTACACACGGATTTAATGGGTAATAAATGTTTTATAACACGAAATGCTAAAATTTAAAACATAATTTTAACAAGGAAATTATTATTTTGAAGAATATTGTTTATGTGATACAAAGTATTCCCACAAACATGTTTACTTCAAAAGCTTCTTTAGAATTTTAAGATCTGGCACCGGAAGAATTTCAGAGAAAGCATATACACATCCTATCCGCTTAGTATTTTGTTCACGGTGCAGTAATTTCGTCTCGTAAATGGTATAAACAAGATAGACAACAGACAAACTATTTTGAAATATACACTTTGGGATGTCGCCAAAAGATTTTACAATATATAACTATAAAGTCGTCGTTAAAAATGTATTTTTTACTAACAAGGAGATGATCGTTATCTGTACCGGGTCAAGCACTTCGCTACTTACAATACAAAATGTTTTCTGTGGCAATTGCAAAAATTTAAAAATTAAATACTGCATTATATTTCTTGGACAATTAAAGTACTGACAAACGAAGATTAAACAAAAACTGTTTCTAAATCCAAAATATAATTTGTTATGTCTCCAGGTGCATTTGATATCATTTCAGAAATATTATTTTTTTATTGGTCAACACGAGCAATTATTCGTATCACATATGTTCTGTAAATTACGGAAAAAAATATATAAAATAATATAATTAATATTAATCTTTTATAAAATTCATCTTTTTCTGCTTTATAAAAGTTAAACCACGTTCAATGGCATATTAAATTATTTTACCGAAACTGTAAAATCGAGTCATCAAAAGTATGCGACGTATGATAAAAATATTTTTAAAAAAACGAAGTCAAAAAACTGAAATTCATTTATTCAAGTATGCCTATTGAAAAATTTGTTTTTATCCTGAGGGATTTTTCTACGCCGTTTTCAAACACTATTTTCGGTGAAAATTGTAAAACGAAATCCATGAAGTGGGTCACTGAAGGGTACTAACAAACTCTACATCAATACTATAATCTAACAAAAAAAAAACAAATTCCTGCATATCTTGGCAAGTACGTATTTTTTGATGTCATTTACCAAAATTAAATTCCACCAATGTTTTTAGATCTGTGTTAATTAAAATATTTGTTATCATGACAGATTCATCATCGCATATTATGTATATATGTACATACTGATATAAAACAATACAACAGTACTTATTACCAAGTCCCCGCTTTCCTCCTGTCTATTCCTTTGTCACCAGGCTATATCTCATGATAGAACCATGATAGTTAGACAGTTGAAATTTTCAGAAATAATGTATTTTCTGCTTCTACAACGAGAAACACATAACACAGAATAAAAAAAAATTAAAGCGGAGTGCCATGCCACGAACACAATTTTTGATCGTTTTAGAAAAAAATCTTCCTGCGTCAGTCGGACTTGCATTTGGCCGTTCGTCTGAAAACCCGAATATAAAAAAACATGAATGTTTTTTATCCGTTATTAATATATGGGGAAAATTATCCTATATAGACTATTTTTACTGCAATTGATCTATTCCTCATTTATACTTTTAGTTGCCTAGATGGTTTTCAATCATTATTTAAGAACCCACATCAAAACATATTTCTCTTGATCGACTCTATAATATAATTAAACCTGAAGAAAGTTCCAAACGACACTGAAGAGTCTGACAATGGCTTCTTAAAATATTAGAGAAATTGAAATAGATGAATATTTTCTATTTTACTGCGTCTTCTTTGAAACTTAAAAAAATAGTTAAAAATCATTACTTAAACATAATATATAGCCATAACCTGAATATAAAACATATTTAATATAAAAACAAAATTTTTAGAACAATTAAAATAAATTTCTCAACTTCAATGAAATATTTCTGAAAACAACAGGTGAAAATTTTAGGAAACACCAACAGAATATAAATCAATCATTTAAAATTTGTGTGATGCATATAAAACCTTTGCGCTTGATGGATGTTATACACAATTTAAACTCAAAAAAATATTGTAAATAAGAAGAATTTTATACACATTTGTGATTTAATTTTTTTCTTTTATAAAGCAGTGATTAGTTTATACCTTACAGAGTTATGAATAGATTGTTAGGTAAAACTTAATAAAATGCCTTACTCAGTCACCTTAGAGTTCACTTATATTGTTTATTCTGAAATAGAATGTGTTCTGTCTGATTAAGTGTTTCTGTTAAACGTTAAAAAAAAAATACTGTTTATTAAGATCAGGGCTTTCAATACTATTTAAGCCATCTCAAGTAAAAAACCCAAAAGCTATTCACTTTTTGTGCTTAGTTCTCTCAAATTGGCTCCGGATCCATTCCTGTTGACAACTTTATCGAGCGGTTTTCGATAAATTGCGGCGAGAGAAAACTAAATAAATCCGAGAAGGACTTTAGATAAGGTAATGGCTTCAGTAATGTCTGGCGACTGGCGACGCCATAATGCAATCGGAAACCAAGCGAACCGTGCACTACACACTGCTAAAACGTATTGAACCACTCGAAGGTTTTTCAAAACCACTAACAAATAAAGTAGTTTCCATTAGTATTTACTGCCGAAATCGATAAGTTAATTCGACATTCCAATTTAATAAAAAGGTTACATCAATTGAAGCCTTTACTGTGCTGATGCTTTAGTTTGTTTTTTTTTTCAAGAAAATATAGGATTTATACCAAAAATTTACAAAGTAAATATAAAAGTCACATTAAATCTGAGAATCAATTTAAACGATAGCAGCCACAAAATAAATAAAATGCGTTTTTTAATTAAGAAGAGGTCAAAAGCAACACTTACCATAACTTTGACCTCTGATTATGACTCGTAAAGCAAATGTTCATAATTTAAATACATATATCATAATTTTCGACATTTGTTAAATATGCATTTAAACTATGAAATTATTTTTATTGGCTAAAAAAATACAGTATAAATTCTTTTAAAAGATAATGTAAAGAACCATATCTAACATTCTGTCTAGCATTGTGTTATAGGTGTATCAAACTAGCTTTTAAAATTTATTGTATCAAACTGTCTAACAAGACGGAAAGAATACCTTATGGTCCTCTTAGTAGGCTAATTCTATGGCAAGGCAGCATCTTGGTGGGATAAAGGTATACAGAGTACTCGGCAAGTCGGATTAAACTTGTTTTTAAGTTTATCGTGGCTTTAATATTGTTCGCAAGGACTTAACGCTCCATCTAAGCTTTACTCCCTAAGTTACAGAATGAGTATGACACCGTGATAGTAATGCAAATTCAAACTTCCTTTCCAGTTTTCATTTTCCAAACCCAATGAAATTTTAAACCGAATATAACATAAACAAATAGCAAACAAGAATTTTAATCAAAAAGTAATCGAAAACAATTTCAAAAGTCATGTTGATTCCACCTAACACAAATAATAATAACTTAAATAATAAGGAAAAGCAGTGATATAACAAAGGGAAGAAAATGTTATATGACAGTCAATCACAATTAACCCTTTACCTGTTTCTGTTTTGACCCGAATTTAGACATCACATGAACACTGACCGTAATTTGCTAAGACATATAACGTTTGATTTAACCCGGCACGTTGATCCGGAGGGTTTGAGCTCGATATACTTTTATTGCTAATTCGTTTTATTTAACCCTATGAAATAGTGTTGTTTTTGGAATTGCTAACGTAAAAAGTGCTTATCTCTCTTACAAAGCTCAACACAAAGTAATAGACTATGATGGTCAGCATATTTCCCAACAGGAGCTAATGGCAACGATTATGGTTTCAGTTTTTATTCCCATGCAGATTTGTTTATGACGCTGAGGTCATAACGGAAAATGAAGCTAGGCAGAGCTTTGTACGTCGAGCGAATAACAGTTCGTTATCTTTTCATTTAGTTCGAAATAACTTAACAACTGGCTTTGGAACAAAGGAACGTGGAACAAATGTTTATTCTCCATACAATCAAACTTTGTCATAACTAACTTTGGCTTCGAGTAAATCTAAGAAAGACATACACTGACCTATGTAAAAGATTAAATTACAGGTTTTTATTATTAGTACCTACAAGTGGCTGATTTTTTTTTTCTAAAATTTATTTTGAAGGCAGAATATTTACTATAATATTCTATTTAAAACACGGTAATTACTCAAGGGCCACTAATAAACTTGTACTTTAATATTTCATCATGATAAATATAACTTTTAATCTCTATTGAGCGGTGGTAGCACTTTGAACTGGAATCCATCCTTATCTTAGCATCCCTCTGAGCTCATTTTATCTTCACACTTCATCTAAACAGTGAAGGTTTCCCTTTGATATGTTTCTCTTTTTGCATTTGAAACGCAGCCCGACCCGTGACATGTGAATATGAGAACACTATTATATTCCTTTTGTTAGGCAGTTGACACTTAGTTATCTATCGCATTTGTCATAGGACAAGCCTTTTGGGGTACACTTAAAGTCTCGCCTTACTTACTATATCCTTATCATGTCCTTTATTTTACCCGCATGTGATATTCATACATATCTGCAAATATCGACCTGAAAATATTAATATTTTTTGTTGTCTTAATTTTCCTGCAAATACTCAAACTAGTTGGTCAATCCTTAAAGAAAACCGTAAAATAAAATAATTTTAGCAAAAAAATTAAGGTAAATAGTATTGTTACTTATATTTCTAGAAAAAAAACGATAGATTGTTATTTCCATTCAAAGACATATTTAAAAAAAAATTGTATATAATGTAAATGACTACCTTTTGGAACATTATTATCTCACAAAGGTATACACAGAAATACTACGTGTCAGTATCATAGAGTTTTAATTTGTCTTTGGCGCTTGGAACGTAATTTTTGGTTTATTAGAGACTAAAATGCAACCGTGATTTCATTTATACTCTTACAACACAGCTAAATTAAAATACATGGAACGTAAATTATTTAAAAATAATATTTTCCCTTTACTAAGGTTTTAAAATTAGAAAGGAGTTACCTGCAATGACCATGTAACATTAAAGTAGTACATATATTTTATAAGGGTAACAATTAGATGAAACACATTAAGGTGAGCAAAAATTATAAAGATTTGTATTATTATATAAAAATTAATCAAAACAATACAAAATGATACGTTTTACGTTTTACAAGAAGACAAATGGGAATCACATATCATGTCGTCACGAAAGTTGAACGAAACAACGTACATACATAAGTTCACAAACTTTATCTAGATTTGTGTTACTTTGGACGTAACTTTGAACATTGATCAATGATATTACTATGTTTTAAAAGGGATCGTGGGCATTTAATAACTAGTTGCATTATTTGAATTTGATATTCCTTTAGTGACTTACTCATGTAGATTACTTTTAAACAATACTACAACATGCATTTTGAAAGATTTCTTATGTTTTTCAGAAACTTATTTTTCACAATAAAATACCAGATGATTCATTATAAATGTTGCTAGTTTCGACACAAGTTTGAGGTAAAAAGACATAAAGTTGAAAGGTTGAAATCGGTAACATACACACACGGACCAATGAAGGTGTTGTTACAAAAGGCCCACAAAATCGACAAACCAACTGTTTCATTTTGAAAATGGAAGCAATTTCTTTCTTTTGTGCGATAGTATTGCCCCTAAGTAGGCGGATTCCGCTTCTCACTTCCCGAATACGAACACACGCAAAATTCATGGTGACAATTTCACGACGGAATGCACGTACATACTATGAGAACTTCACAATTACAGTTACATTCTACTTATTATTACTATTATTATTAATTTGTAGATTACATTCAAAAATCTTTTCTAAAAAAAGCCTGGTCTATAAGTCTACAATACACTAAATTCAAAACTCTTATGAAAGTCTTTACAACGTTTCCAACATATAAACTGATTAAATAACATAAAACTATTAGCTTAAGATGTATTAATAAAATTAACCTAAATTAAATTATTCTCTAAGAGACTCTTATAATACAGCCAAATGTGAACAAACATTAACCTGATACTTTATTTACACTTCCCAACTGACGAATATTTTACCATTTATTTTATCTGCTGATTATAATGATATTATATATTTTTCGGATATTCATTTTTAAGGTGACCTGTCAGTCTTCAAAGGAGTTCTACTGATTATATAAGATGTTTATCATAAATGTTTAAATTATTCCTTTGTTCGTTTGTGTATACACATAATTTCAGTTTCATACGTATATGTATATAAATATATGAATATGAAACTTAAATTTTATATATATTAGAATATATAGAATACAAATTCCAAATCACTGGTCTTTTAAATGCAAAACAAACAGCAATCGGTTGATAGTAACTTCGTATGCAAACATGAATAAACTAGATATGTTCGCCGGATTGAAACATACAATAGGCTCATCACAGTCCGCTCAGCGCCCTGTTTCGAGTTCATGTGATAGGAATTTATATTAATTTCCTGTGCCAGTCTTAGCCGGTTGGTTTCAGTTGATGCAGCCAGCGCAAACTGTGGTTAGACGGCTGTCCTAAACGTTCCAGACACTGCAATGAACGAGCACGTTAGACTTACTCGCTAATTTTACCTCAGGCTAGGAATTTATATTCGCACTTTATTCTGGACATTGACAATTCAGAAATAGACGTCGAGATAATAAATTGTTTTGCTTTAATACCAGTTAGTATAGCAGGCCATACTGACTTTTCAATTAAATATCTAGCATTTTACACAAACAAATTGAAAACGTACAGATTGTAAAGGTACGTAATGAATCGTTCCATTGAAACAATGTTCGTTAATCACCTGTTCCGCAAACTGTGATACATTGCATTACTTTAGGCATTGTTGATGTTAGTCATTGTATATATATATTTTTTTTAGTAATAAAGTTACAGTTAAACTTATAAAACGTAATAAACTAATGGTTAGCCATTTAATACAGAAACATAAAGTTACAAACAAGTTTTATCGATGCAAAAGTTTTGCGGCACACCTTTATCCTTCACGTGCTCTCTTTTATAACAATAAAGATTTACTAAGCTGTTGGATTTATATTCGTACAAGATAAGAATTTATTTGAGAAGCTGTAGTTAATAAAAAACATTAGTTGCTAAAATATATAATAATGATAATTCGAAATAAATAGAACTGAATTTTTAGCTTATAACATTCGGTTACTGACGTCCCAAGATTTAAGCCTCGATTCCAATGTTTTATGTAGCAATCCTTTTTGAAATGCAAGTAATGCTGAATAGGAACTTTCTAGTTTTGTGTCAGCCCTTACTAAGAAATTTATTATAAATCAATGTCAATAGAGGAATAAGCTAAAACCAACATTAGGCAAATTACAAATGTTATGTAACATTACCATAATATTCTACTTTCTAGATTTGTGTGTCTACGTACATTAGTAAATATTAGAAAATTATGTGCTATGGATCTAAAACAAAGGTGATCTAAACTACTTCCTTAAGCAAACACGCCGATAAAACCTAGTTAAATAATAACGTCATTACATTTGAGTGCATTACGAAAGCTTTTAGCATATCATGCTCCGTACTCAATGAATAATCAACTGTTAAAAACGATTAATTTTAATCTCACACATGCTCATAATTAATTGTTGCGTTTAATTATAAAGCTTACCATGAAATCAATGATGCTTAACAGAATTTAATGTTATAATAAGTGAAATTGAATATTTTTCTACTATCAAAAAAACATTAAAGTAAATTCCATGTTAAGTGTGGTAATCCCTATTAGCCGACACTTTATAGTGCAATGGATGGTCCGGTGTAGCACCATCGAGCTTTACGAGCAATGAAAACGGAGCCTGAACTGAGGTAATCACAGGATTACTTATACACTTATACATTACAGCTAAAGCAAAATGTTGTATAATTTGTGGTACATTAGCCGGGTAGAATTAAGAAAAGGCCCAGATGGTCCAAGCCACTATTTGTTTAATTTATACAAATTATTATTATAAAGAATTTTAAGGTTGTTTGTTTTATTTTGTGTTTTGTTTATGCAAATGAGTCACTAGTTTTGCCTAATATTGAATTACTAGCGAGTGTTAATTAGGGGGTTGAAATTAAATTAGGTAATAAGTGTAATAAAAAAAATAGATGCACACAAATTCTTTGTCCACTATCGATGATACATCTTACAACAGCTGTCTTTGTACTATTTGTGTTGTCACTCGACCGTGTTCCGAATATATATTTTCTATGAATTTTTGCTTATCATTTAATTTATCTAATTATTAAGTTATAATTAATAGTGAAACTTTTTACTTTAGAGAGTGTAACTTAAAAAAACACTTAAAATATTTTATTCCCAAACTACTCTTTTGTAAACAAACAGACTTTTTGGTCCTTCAGCAGGATTTTATTTCTGGATGAACGGTACGAAGATACATGTGTGTATTTTTGCACAGAAAATATGTATAAGCTTTTTTCTTTCCTTTCGTATTTCACTAACCATTAAAAGTTTATCAAAACGTGGAGGCAGAAAAAATTTAAAACGTTTGAATAACAACATAAATCTGAAAAATGAAATATAAAAATTTCGACTGTTATTTCACAATACTTCAGGACTTTGTGTTGTTAGTTTTTAAGTTGTCTAGGCAGTATTGACAATTCAGAACAACAAACTGTAAAATTAAAAGATTCATTGTAGATTTACAAAAACTCAAGAAGATAAAATAACTTTTAGATGAACTATTTCAAATGCTTTTATAATAAAATCATATTAGAAAAGATAGCCACAATGATAGCGAAAGTCTTTTAATAATTATATGAAAATATTAAAACTTCACATAAAGAAATAATAAGTAATGAAAATTAAAGCGAGGAAAAATAATATACTTCTAGACTAGACAAAACAGTAAAGGAAAGCAAATCTATTCAGAGTAATAAAGCAAGTAGTGAAGAGAGATTATATCATTTCTGTTGATAACACTGATTTTTAAAATATTTACAGAACTGGCAATAAAACTAACAAGAAATTACCTGTCCCAGATATTTATATATGGCTTTGGAAATAATTTGAAATTGGTAAAATTAAAAGAAATCTTTTGCAGTGATAACTACACCCTTGCTTTTATAATATACGCCTCACTAAATTTTATATATATAAACAAACCATTGAAAATATTACAAATGAAACAGAACCAATATTAATGGTATACTCGAGATGTGCTAAAACTCTCAATATTCTTCATACTAAAGTAATAAAAGAACTAAAAATTAAATTACACCAACTGAAGAGTGAGCAAGTTAAAAAAATGTTTAACAAGCTTGCTAGCCATCAAAAAGATACATTATCAAAAGGCGGATTAGTACCTTAGTACAATAAAATTGGATCGAAGTTCCCAAAAAGATAATTTGAAAATATCTTGTGGTTAGTGAATAAATACCTAAATTAATGTAAAGTCCTTAGAGTACTCACAAATGTGATGAGAGGTTTTATTGAAGTGTAACTTCTAATTTGGCTTCCAACAAGGTTTCGTTAAACGTTTAACGCACCTGGGAGGGAGAGATAAAAAGAGATAGGGCGATAAGGAATGCATGGCGCTTGACTGTAAACGCAAAATTAAATGTGACTTGCAAGTAATGTTTATACTCGTATAGTTTGTCTTGAAGGAGCACTAAAATAACCTTAAAATCAATTTTTACCCCTTCCTGCTTTCAATCCAATATTATAAAGTTTCATTTCTTACGTACCGAGGAACTCCACGCACAATTATTATTATTTTTATTGAAAGGTTTTAATATATTTCGCACATTTGCACTTTTTGGTAATAATACTTAACAGCTTCTTTTTTTTATTATTTTACCTATGGCTGAAAATTTTAAAAAATCACTCTAACAAAGTTTGTTTACGTAATAAAAATTATATAAACAGTTTATTTAAATAGATAATTTAAATTATTGTTTCTTCTACGTAATAATTTTGCCTTCAATTTATGTAGTTTCAATAGTTTTTGAAAAAAAGGAATTCAGAAAATACCCGTTCTAACGTTTATTTCATCAATTATCTCGAGAACACTCGTGAAATTGAGCCAGCGATAAGTTTGTCCTTCCCAATGTTTCCAAACAAGTTGTTTCTAAATCATCTTTTTGGAACCACTGACCTATATTTATTTTGCTATAATAATGGGTAATAATTAATAATTATTTATTCATATAAATTTCGGTGATAACAATCGACATTTTTCCAATAAAAACATTGAATTTTGACGCAGATCATACAGCAAAGTTTATGGCACGTTCTACGTGTACAATTGGACTGGATAAAATCTTATTTCAAACGAATGCAAGGGGTGGGACTTATGTGTATAGAAA
>JAAAKD020000024.1:5815180-5828986 GCA_010014825.2 Danaus melanippus
ATGGAACTAATATTTTCGGATTACTTTAAAAACCGTGATCACGGAGGACATCTCGTCTGCCCTTTAAAAATAATAAATTATGTGTAGTAATCTGAAAATATTAGTTTCATTTAAATGAATACTTGGTTAAGATCTCATTATTATACATGTTTTAGAGGATGAAATTATGAAAAATATTTTTTTTTTCTCAAACATATTCTGCATACCCTACCCAGAATCTCTGTGTACGCCACTGCTACCTACATATATAAATGTACTAGCTTTCGCCTGCGACTCTGTCCTGAACATCAGAGTTGTTCTCTGCCACTACGTCTACAAAATCAGTACTGCACTGCATGGTTCCACCCGCGTGATTTTGACATCGGGATTGGGATAAAAGTTAAAAAAAACAACACTACGGCCACTGAAGCCGAACTGCACTTCATGGTTCCATTCTTGTACTTTTAGGATCGGGGTCGGGATCGATAGAAAAGATAGCATATATCTTCCTCCAAGGTTTCAGATAAGATATATCGCTAGACCAATATTCATCAAAATCGGTTAAGCGCTTCGGGCGTTAAAACGTAACAGACAGACTATTCTAGAGATGCTATTCTAATACAATTGTGTTCACAATGAAATACTAAAGTTTAATATTAGGTATATTGTGTTAATAAAACTCTTTGGCAAATAATTCCTTATTAGGTAACAATTCTAAGCGTCTTATACTCGTGATAACTTCTAAATGGAACGTCCGACTGGGATGAAACAAAAAAAAATGTTCTTCTAAATAAATGCCTTTGATAAGTTAATGCTTAATTTGGATAAGAATTAAAATTACGATACACATTTAACGTAGTTTCTTTCTTCAGACGATATTACAGATACCTTCTCTTCAGGACTTTTTTTTGGATCTTAATGGGAACTACAAATAGGACACTATTTTGTATTATTGTCAATAGTTTTTGCGGTGCACGCATATACAGGCCTTCGATTTTACACGTTGGCTTACAAAGTAGCAATTTTCTTACTAATCTCTAATTTTTTTTACATAAAAAATTGCATGTAGCCTTCCTCGTTAACTGAATTTATTAACACAAAAAGAATTTTCCGATTTGAACTAGTGGGTAGTTTTTTAGGAATAAGAGCGTTTAAATAAACAATCTCTTCAACTTTATAATATTTGTATAGATGTTTAAGTTATAAGATTTAAATTAGGTTTTGTATCTGTATTTATGACTCGATGTTTGTCTGCATGTACCTAGTTAGGTTTAATATGAATGGATAGCTTTTGGTTAAAAATCATTAAAAAAGCAATTGGTACCACGTTGGTTCCAATATGTTTATAAAATACCTATAACGGATAAATGAACACATGTAGAGTACTGAACCTAATACTTACCTAAAAGTATACAAGTTTCATTCTTATTAAATCTCCAAAGGGTTCATTCTTAAATTATCTACTTGAAACACTTAGTGCCTGTTTTTTTTGTGTTGAAGTTGTATTATGCGATTATTGCTCTTAAAAATTCGGGTAAACGTCAAAATTAATTTACATTTGGTACTGGAAAAGTTTCTATTCATATACTTTGAAGAATATGATGTTTCTCAGATTGCACAAAAACAAGTTTGAAATAATTTAATAGAAAATCTATTTCACAAAACGTTATGGGGTAGTACAATATTAATTTTGTATGACTCCTTGTACGTAGACACTAATACATAACATTCCATGAAGATTTGCTTAGCTTAATCTTCATTTAACATGAGATTCGTGATCTCATGTTAAACATGTAAGTAAAAATAGTGAGAGTTTATTACGATATGTGTTTTTATAACAATTATTAGCATTCCGGTATCATTAACACAAAATTATAAAAAGAATAAGGATTCAAAAAATTAATAACGAATCAGTAGGTAGGTACATTCTAATGGCATGACCGTCTAGTAACAACTGAATAAAAATAAAATATGATTAAACTGATCTAATCCTTATATGATAAGTATCACAAACCATAACTTTAACGTTATTTACAATGACTAACCTACTACCTACTTATCAAATGTTTATCGTTTTCTCTAGCGACGTCACTACTCTGTGACACAGAGTAGTTTTATCCGAGGTTTATAAGTTACAACAGTGTACGTTCTCGTGAACATACGACGCCAGTGTAGTTGTTTGTGTTGTGATAAATAACCACCGATAAAACTACGTAAGATTTTTATTAAATAACAAATAATAATATTCATGTGACTTATCAGAACATTAAAACTTTTTGCTATACGATTTCGAAGCTACCATAGTTTTTAGGAACTCTTTTGATTTCTATTATAGTAAATTATTTAAGAAAAATTGTCCTTCTTACATTATTATTGCATTCCAGAACTGTTTACGTAATATTTTTAGAATTAACGTTCTTAAATATGATGTCATAGTCATTAAAATGTTTGTAAATAGGTCGCTACAATAAAATTACAATATTAGTTCTCACATTAGGCGTTACCAAAACATTTACGTAAAATAAAAGTTTATACTGAATTATTGACAGTAATATTATAACTGGAACTAACAATAAACAATTCAGAAAGTTTGTGATATCAGCATTGAATAAAATTGTGTTGAATAAATGTAAGTAAATATTATATAGGTACATTACATCCGTAATAATATTTATGAATCTTTGGTAAGTGGGCGAATTCAATTCATCTCTCCATAACAAACCTAAGTAGGTCGTAGTAACCAGCACCTACGCTAGAAGACGCGATACCGGTTTGTTTTAATATGAGTAAACTTATGCTATCAACGCATTCTTTGAACCTAAAATAGATGCAAGTGCCCGACTTTCACAGGCGATACGCCTTATTAGACGGTTTTGTATTAGAAAACATTGTGATTTTATTTCATTGCCTAACTAGACATACCTACAGTACCTATTATAATTTATAGATCGTTAAAAAATTTACAATCATGTTTATCATATCGAATACACACCATTTACCCTTAAGTACATGATTTTTGAAATAATCTCAATTAAATTTGATAATTAAATAACTAAATTTATCACTTTACAATCATGTAGGTATTATTCTGTATCTTAATGGGAACACAACCATAAAATAACGTCGATAATGATTAATAATTTTTAGGAATAGATATGAAGCATGAACTTTGATAATATTTTTATTTATAGCCGTAGTTTGATTTTATTATAATGTATAAAGATACTACATGTTACGACTAGTTCTGAAACATATATAATTTAAAATAGCTGTGCGTGAGACAACAGGTATCATACAATAATACTATAAAATATTATCTATTTATAGCGGTAGTTTTAAGTACAAAACATATTAATGAGATCGTTACACACATTTCCAAGAAACCGGTATCGATAACCGGTAATTGTTTGTAACAGGTAGGTAGGTACATCACTTCAGAAGTTATAGATTCCTCGTTATTTTTAATTTCTCAAGACTCTAGAAACATCAAGTTATATTATGGTATACATCCAATTTAATAAATAATTAACTTGAAAGTATGCCTTAATAAAAACAACAGAAAACACAAGAAAACATTCAAATATGTATTATTTAGATATTTTTAAACATCAACGTACTAATTGAAACAAGTTCGAAAAAGTTTATTATAAATTATATTAGTGGGCCCGAGCTCCTATCGTTCATAGCTATAATAGCTATGTGGTTATCTAAACGCAATATTACATGTATAAAGACATCGTGGTGTATGATTACCTATAACCGTCAGCATATAGGCGTAATACATGCAATAGACTAAACTAAGTATCGTTGTCGAGGACATGTGTGAGACAATCAATTCCAAAGGGACTGACGCATCACTTTAACCTTGTTCAACCATAAAATACGAGATACGATTTACGTAACATCAGCCTTTGCATATTGATGATAATGAAGAAACTAAAATTAGATATTCATATCTTTGAAGTTGTGTAAAATACAAAAATAAAACCTGATGTAAATTTTCTAGGGTCCCCTTTCTCAATTTCCTTATAAGTTAACTTAAAGAATTTCTTGTCCATCCATTTGTCTATTAAGACTCTTAATCACATAAGTGTCTAAAAATCCTTAAGAGTTTTAAAATGATAAATGAATGCATATATTTTTTGACTCAATACAGTTTGAAGAAAAGCCAAATCATTTATGTCTCTTAGCGTGACTCGATGACTAAAGTGACCGCAACCTATGACAATGTATAAACAGAAATAATATTAACAATGTATTATTTTCTACAATGTAGGTAGTTACTTTCATAAGTTTATGAATAAAATTTATGAATAGAATTGCTACAATTGAACTAGGTCTTAATTAGTTTTTTCTCGTAAGGGTTCCGTTTTTTATTATAACTACATCCTTTTTATGGAAGTAGTTAAGAAACTATGTACCTTTGACAGTTAGACCTTAAAGATTTTTATTATTCGTTACATTATTATTTCTTAATACCAAACCAATAAAATTTAATTATGCAGTTGGATTTTAAGAACCGAGTAGAAATTTCAGATAAGTGTAGTGCCAGTCACGTGAGTTTGATAAAGACTGCCAGTGACAACTAAATTATATAACTATCAGAATAAATTATTCCTCATCATAACAGATAACTTGCCTATGAATTTTAGTGTTAATGATATAATAAATGCTTTTGTTATTAGGGCATTGCGTATCTTAAATACATTATGGAAAAAACAACTATTTGTCTTTATTGTCTTGTAACAAACGATATCGCTCGTTGATGTAATTTTTATTATAAATAATAATTAAATCAACTATAAAAAAGTAACTGTCTCTGTTAATGTGTAATAATTTATTTAATTTAATTATTCTTTTTTAAACAGATAAGTCAATCTTGTATATATTACCACATTTCAATTTTAAAATCATAAATATATTTTTAAGGATGCGTTCAATTGTGAAAGTTATGTTTATAAATTTGTTTTCAGACAATGGGCAACATTATCTACTCCATAATATGGCTCATCATTTTATTATTCATCGCATTCTGGATAGCAGGAATCTCAGCAGGAATATATATTATAATTCTACCCTTCACAGTTTGCATAGAACCTTTATCAGTGAGTATATAATTTTAATGTTTGTATTATGTATAAATAAATTTGTATTTACTTAAATCTATACTGTAAATACATTTGAAATAAAGCAAGAGAGGAATTATATATTTTTTTTTTGTATTTAAATATCTCATTATCTATCCCAGGGTCTCACTGACTTTCTGCTGACTGTGATCCAGTTCCCGAGATACTGCGCCCAAGCAATGATGGACGGAAGAGGTTTTGGATAGTACTTGTGATTGTCTTCCTTACTTGTAAATATTTTTTAATATATTTAATTACGCACATAAGTGCCATATGCATGAATGTCTGAGAGATTAAAATAAAAAAATTATTAAAAAATATTTTTTTCTTTAATGACACAAAAATAAGTCTTATTTATTATGTACACTAAAATTAATCACAGGTGGTTTATTTTTTTTTCAACTATTTTAAATTCATTCAACATTTTTTAACAAATATATTCTGACTTCATAGGTAACAGAGTATCACGTAATAGTTATTCCTTGCTAGCATCTAAAATTAATTTCAGAGTATCTTTTAGAGCGTTGCCGTGTTGTAGCAGATAACTGATGAGATTCCTATAAAATATATATAAAGATTAATAAAAATTGGACTTTTAAAGAGAAAATAAATTAATTAAACTTGAACCTGTAATCTTCAATATTTTTCATTTCACCACTGACGTTTCCAAGCTCCGTATCTTTGAACACCTCTTGAATGTTGTGTTCAGAATCACCCTTATCACGTTCCAATATTCTGGATGTAAGAATTGTATTATGTTTTTGGTAAGAAAAGTAATATAGCAGAAAATTAACAGCTCGGACAAATAAAGGAAAGGGAAAATTATAGTTTTACTTTAACGAATGTACAATTGCTAAATGTCAAAACAAGAAGCAATCAGCAGGTAAATTCGATTCAAGCAAGTACAAATGTTATATAATCTTATGATGTTACCAAAGTTTTAATAACCTTTCAATAGTACAGTTTAGAAAGTCACAAAATAATTCTGTCGTACTGAGACAGTCGGAGAATAATAAACCATTTACGACACGAAATCAACATTTCAGATGTCATAGTTTCAAATCCTGATTCTGTCTATGAAATTGAAATTTTAATAATAGCTCACCATTATAAAATAATAATTGAAGAATTAAGTTACATTTAGTGAAAATTCTAAAGGAGCAAAACCCTAAAATTTCAATCAATCCAAAAAAAAAAATCAATTAAATTAATTTTATTCAATATATCTATCGAATTGATATATTGCAATTCATTTCGCTTTTAAAATAATAATAATAAAATATCAGATAAACATATTTTTGCAATACATAGAAGTTACAGTAGAAAACATCTATCCCATAGAGGTGATTTTAGATCAAGATAACCAAAATATTTATAAAAAATTACATAACAAATAATTACTAAATGTAAGCCATCAATTTATTTTAATCATTTGTTTATTTTTTATTTTCAACTAACAGTTCAAGAGTTTCTGGTATATATTAGTCAACTAGAGACACTCTCAACTGTAGCGTGACAAGTACTTAATTCATAAAGTCCCTTTATTTAATATTAAACTATACTAATTAATAATTGTTAAATATTACAATTGTCCAGAAGTTGACAATAACCATCCTTTAAGGTTTCCTTTAAGGTTTAAAAAGCAAAGGACCTAGAATATTCCCTAGTGGTACACTTATAGTACTTTATATATTTTTGCCTTTCACAATACTAACTTTAACACATTGCAATTTATTTATAAATAGCCCCATATTAACTTTAAGAGAACTTCTCTTATATTTGCTTCCAGTTTTGCCAACAGAATAATTCAGCTTATTATATCAATTGCTTTGAAAGTACTAAAAAAATAACTATTGTTGGAATATTATCTAAATTCTTATGTTCCGCAACAAAACTTATTGCTTCACTTGTTCCTCTATTATTAACGGAAGCGTATCGTATACTAGGTATTATTTTATGTTTATCTAAGAAAAAAATTGATAAGCCGAAAATATTACACAAAAAGACTTGAAATTTAGACTGACTGAAATTTAACTGAACTGAAATTGAACTTCATGAAAACAAAACTATAATATAATAAATAAATTAATTAATGTTCTCATATATCTATGAAAATTAAGAAAAACTAATAAAATACTGTCAAAAATTAAAATATAGTTGGTATATAGAAAGTACCTCACCTTGTAAAAGCATTGCATAAATTTTCAATTAATGCATAGGTTTTTTCAGCCAGTACATTTATATGACATTTTTCAGTATAACTAGGTGTTAAGATTAACTTCTGATATGAATAATTACTGGAAACAACATATATATTTAATATTATGCAACATGAGAATTATATATCATAATAGCACGCCAAAAGGCGTTAATAACTCACCAAAATTTATAGACTGTGTAATACGTTTCTTTGACATATGCTTCCATTTCCTCTATAAACATATCCAAATTTGTATCATTGTTGTTATTTTCTGTTTCTAGTACATCATTATAGTCTGTGTCACTAATCTCATACATTTCGTCATTATAATTATAATTTTCTTCAGAATAATTTTCATTATCCACAGAATTATAATCAAGTTGTTCATATTCATCATTCATATGAGTCCATGAATCATAGCGTACTTTAGATTTATCCTTAAATTTGTCCTCATATTCCGTAAACTTTATAAATTTCCTTACAATTTTAGTTTCTACTCCACTATTATTATCCTGAGGGACATCTGTTGGTGTCTCACAGTTATCTACTGAGAATTGGTCTTTATATGGTGAATTTTTCTTCAATTCTAAACTCTCAAAGAAGCATGATTCTGAATCTAAGCTATTGTTTTCTTTAACATCCTGAAAAAACAAAATATTGAAACTTTTTCCCACTCAGTATATAAGAACAGTATAGGTTATTAATTTTTTAAAAGCGCTTATTTAAAATCTTATACAAATTTTGTGCTACCGATTAAGCCGCTTACCAATTAAGGATCCTTAAAATATCTCTATAAATAATATATTGATGTAAACATTTAGGACAAAAGAATAAATTTTCTAACTAAATTCAATTTATATATAAATTAGAAATACCTCTAATACTTTTTCCTCACTAGATCTAAGGTCACAATGTATTGAACTGGTTGAATCTTCTTTACTGACACTGTGTTTATTGGGACTTTCATCATCATCACATGAGACCCAATCCCGGCTTTCTGCTTCTTGTTCAAAAAAGTTAATACATAAATTATTTGTTAATTAAGATCCACATAATTTGTAATATAAGTTTCGGATTTGGAACCATTTCTTTTATAAGAACATTAATTTGAAAAGTATTAAAATTTTTTTTAGGTATTATCATTCTAATTTTGAAAATTAAAGTTAGTGAGGAAGAATAACTAAATCTTTGTGTTTGTTCCTTTTAGACATAAAATGTACTAAATAAATGATTAACGAAAATGTTGAGTCGATTATCAGAGTAGGCGTAGGTAGTTTTTGGACGATTACCTAAAGTAAAAATACATAGAAATTATTCAAAATACTCACCATTTAAAATGGTTTCATTAATAAAACTTTTATTATGATCGCCATCTTGTAAGTCATCAGGACTGTCTTGATTGCATTTGTCCAATACCGGGTTTTGTATGTCTTTTAACAACTTCGACACCGACTCAGCAGCTAATTGGAGATCTTCATTATTACTCAAAATACCCTGCATTATTAAAAAGTCTATTTAATTGTTATTTTAATGTGTTTTCATGGAGTTTATAAGTATTAAACTCATTTTAAAGTGGTTCTATCTCTATTGTATATAAAAGAGCCAAAATATAGACTGAAATTATTTGTCTCTTGCATATGTGGCAATAATATCGAATTTATTTTTTAGATATAATTTTGGACGGTTTTTTATTTACGGAACTCACTGGTCTATGCCTTTACCTATACAGCCACACAAAAGTTCCTTAAAATTTTAAAAATATGTCATAAAATATAAGAACTGCTTCTACAATGAATCAAAAAAGGGTGTTGGTTTTCTATTTTAATTTTTACTATTGCAGTCCTAATTACAATAATAGATTGATGTCAATATACACTAACATAAATGTTATTTTCAAATATGGCTTCTCCATGCATCCGGCACCTTTTAACAATTTAATCCTATTATGATTTTAAACAATCGAAAAATTTGTCCACATATCATACCTGTAATGAATCTATTAAGTAAACTCCGAAGCTATACATTTCCATGTATTTCTGAGGACTTATATCCCTAGTAATCTTACCTGAAAATTAAAAATATTGTAATATTTTTTTAACTACAGATTTTAAATATTTTTTTGGGAAATAACTTTATATATAAGAAATAGTATAATATCTAAGTTTTGGTATCCTTTAGTGCTTTATAATTTAGTATAAACAAACCTCTCAAGCCACCGAGGTCAAATAAAACATTCAATAGTTTTGTTGTTGCGTCCACAACATCAGAATCATAATGAAATTTCCTTTTAATACATTCTGTGGCTTCATAAAGCGTCCAAGGAGGTGGCATAGCTTCGGAAACGTAGCTCGGCTCCTCTTGTAATACGTGTTCCAGAACATTCCCCATTATTTGTATGAATCTTGAAACAAATTCATCTGATTTCATCTTTAAATTATCTTCCATATTCTGATCAGTGATTTCGAACATAACATTATGGTATTCTGTGTTTTCTTGTGATATTTCTTTGGTTTTTGTCTCTAAATTTCTGTTAATTTCTGGAATATCATTAGTTATATTCGCACTTATTATATCTTCTTTTTTTGTATTAACTATTTTACATGTCGGAGTTTCAGAGTCTACATATCCGGGTGTAATTTCTGTTTCATCCTTATCGCCATTTGTTACAGTTGTCATACCACTCTTCGTTCTGCGTCTATTATATTTTAAATACTGTCTTTTACTGCTACGGATTTCGTTTGATAAATTCCTACATTTTTTTTGTTTTGCTTGATCTTTGTTAACACTAGTATGAGCACTCGACGTTTCGATATAATTTATTTGATTTACCTCAGTTTCTTGTTCTTCAGTTGGAACTTCTGCTTCATCAATGTCATTTGTTTGCAAAATTCCATTACTTTCTGTCTCATTCCTATTTGGTATAACAATCTTTATATGACGACTGTCGACTATGTTTGCTTTGAGTTTGTAAGATTCTACATTTTCATTTTCAGTTTTGGTCAATAAATTTTTTATTTCACTTATCGTAAAAACCAATTTTTTGTTATCTTTTAAGTCCTTTATTTCTAGGTCATTGCTCAAAATTAGCTAAAAAGTTTTTTGGGAACTAATTAAAAGTTATTAAAATAAAAAAAATATAATTATATGTATATTTTATACATACCACATGACAGTTTTCCTGTATAAGTTTGGTGCAACACACTATAATACTGTGTTTTTCATCATTAGTCATCTTAGAGTTAAGTTCATCTGTAACTTTAAATTAAATTCTTATTTTAATTATATAAAATACGATTTAATAAGTACTTTGATCTTAGTAAAGCAGTATGTTAGTTGTTTTCCTATCCAATAGTTTAAATAATTTTATTGCAGGGAATTCTATGTAGTATTGTAATGAATAGGAAAGAAGATACATTGAGAAAGTATATAAACAAACAAATTACAAATATACAATCAGCTAATCCAACTAATCTTACTAATGCTAAAAAACATAGTTCTAGATGGTGATGATAAGACATGTTTCAGAAGAAAAATAGTAATTACTTAGTTAATGGCTACAAGTATTAATTTAGTAAAGAATTTTCAGTTAAAATAGAAAGGAGATCCTTTGTATTTATATACATAGTAGCATGCAAGCTAAAATGTATATGTAGTTTAGGTTCATGTTCTTAATATTATGCTAATATCTTATACATACATGCTGACAAAACATATATGGTACATTATTTAGCACTGATCTGTTAGACCCAAAGGCCAAAGACAAGTTATAATAAAAATATTGTCTTTAAAAAAATATCATGTGGCAGTTAACCAAAGAAATTACTTAAAATTGTAACCTTATTTCGTAACATTGTTCTCTTTATATAGTTTGTTATACCTTTATTATTATTATAATTAAAAAATCAATTATTTCATTAACATAGTACAAATTTTATTACCAATAAAAGCTAAATCTGCATCAACTTGTTTTGAAATTAAATATGCAGCTCTGCGGGCTTGAGTTCTGATTCGAGAATTCATGTAACTATTAATATGATCATATACTATTTTTGGCACTAAAAGACGACACTTCTCATCTGAAATTAAAAAAAAACTTTAGTTTTTTTTTTATAAAATTTCAATGTGTAGTAGGTATGAAGAATTACCTGAATTAATAAATATATTTATGAAGTTTATATTGTGTAAAAATGCATTTGAATCTACAATAATATACCATAGATCTGAATCTTCAATTTGTAAATATTTTTTTAAGAGTGTTAGATCAAGTATTTCGTTTTTTCTTTGTGACTGTAGATTTTCCTATAAAAAAAGTACATGTATTTGTAGTGCATAAACTTAACTAACAGTTTCAGAAGTAAAAATGTTAGCACTAAAATTTAAACATTAAAAAAATGCTTACTTCAAATTCAAATATGTTATTAAAGACTCTTTTAAACAAGAATAAATTACTAACCTCTAACCAGATATCGTCTTCATTTAACAAACTGCAAGACATACTCGCATTATTCCTGCCGATTGCTTTTCTTTTACAATTTGGTTTTCTAAAACCATTAGTATAATCTGTGTGAAAAAAAAATAAATAATTATTTTATTTATTTTATTCTACTGTGATATTGGCATTTTATGAGATGGGATGAAAATTAAAAAATAAGAGTAAATGTATGCTAGCATAGAGGAAACTGACAAATATGAGAAATTATATCTATAGGGCTGTCAAATCAGATAAAGCAGCTGATGGAGGTATTGCAAGAGAAGTACATTCAGTGACAACCATTAATAAATGGCAAACAGGCAGAGATAACATTATGTTGTATTAAAATAATAATGTTTATGATAATTAGCATCTGAATGATTAAAAGATTAATTATCAAATATATTGTTAATACTTGTTTGTTTTGAAGACCCAACCCGTCTTAAGTCAATATTCTTCTTTTTATTATGAAACTTTTGATTTGAATTATTCCTCTGTCCATTATTAAGCCTCTGTTTGAAATTTCTTTTGAAGACTCTTTTTTTTAATTGGTTTTGAGTTTGATTGTTTGAAATATTCTTAAAACGACTTGACAAAGGCAACAATGTTTTAGGTTCTGGTATTCGGTTTGAAGATGATGTGACCAGAATAGACCCTGATCCATTCTGTTCTCCAATAAACATAGGTGTGATGGGTATATTGAATTCAATTGGATTAGAATCATTGTAACTGGTGAACTGTTCTACTGTGAATGGTTTCATACACTGATTATTCATAACTTGTTTATTGTAAAAATTTGTTTGAAAACTTTTGTATTTGAGCTTGATTTTTTGATCTTCGCTTGAAATATTCTGAGGCGAGTGTGCAGGTTCTGGACAGTCATCTACATGAAATTCTGACTGATTTCCTAACATTTGAGCTCTTGTTTGAGCCTTTTCTGACTGTAATAAAAAAAATAGTATTTGCAAAGTACATGTTCATTTTTTTCTAATTTAATTTTCATTACTTATTTTTAATAGAAGATGATATATTTAGCCCTTTTCACAAACCAATGTGATTAAATCCTAAAATATATTTATAAGTACTTATATTTATAAGTACTTATATTTTTATAAGTACTTATTTTAAAACAATACAATATGAATTTTATAACAAATATTATTATTTCAATTTAGGGTGTTATTACCTCCGGCAAGTTTAAATCCCACACTGATTCACCAGTTAAAGTATTAAAATAATATACTCGTCCAGGGTAGGATTTTGATGGACAAACTATCCATGCAGACGATACTAAATCCTCAGAAACTGAAGATGTCGACATGTTTATCTTAATTATTTATTAAATTCAAAATACAAAACAATGGTTAAAATCTTTCAGGTATTATACACAATTTAAAACTTGAAAGTTAAAAGTGATTTTGATGAATTCTGTGTTGCAAACAGAGCAAGTTTTTGACAACGACTTTGAAATTTGAAGTAAGTTATATTTTGCCACTGTGGTTTAATTTTTTAAAACAATAATTATTACAGTCAAATAGAGAATTTCCTAATTGTGACTTTAGGTGAAGCTGTTAGATTATTCCTTATTATTTATATTCCTAAGTTAATCCCGGATCGTGTCTCCTCCATTCTTTATGATACTGGCAGAATATTGTGCAGGTCTTTGCACGGATAAAGGCCATATTTAAAACAACCAGCCAACCTAAATAGACAATAAATGAATTAATACCAAGTATGTACCAAAGAGTTATTATAATATTTCCAGATATTTTTAATGAAACAAAAACAAAGGCAACTTATCAACATACAAAATATTGTCTATGTGCGAAGTGGGTGGTGGGAACGGCAAATCGATCGTAGCGCACGACGTGGCAGAAATGTGAATTTATTCTGGGCTGTCATATGTCAAATTGCTTTATTTTCATAACTTCCTTTATAATTTTAAGTAAAAACGTAAAAATTTACGATATGGGTCATAGTACATGCTGTGTCGTAAATTGTAAAAACAATGAGAAAAACAGATGAATGGC
>JAAAKD020000024.1:5908677-5927220 GCA_010014825.2 Danaus melanippus
AAGCAAAACTAAACTTTTTTGTTTATGTTTGATATGATATAGAGTCCAGAGAACCTGCTATTTTGATTATATTAAAAGTTTATATTTTAGTTAAGGAATTAAACTTGCCATAATTCGCCATGTTTAATTCATTACATTAGTACTTAAGTTATGCTGGCTTGGATTTAAGATAAATTAGGATATCTTTTTTATAATTAATTAGTAGAACATATATAGGTGTGGTTTATAAGTCAAAAAGATTAAGTTCAAATCTATTAAAGTTAGACAAATTTGGCACTTACAAGTTTTTAAAAAGGTTTGTCTTTTCATGGATGTTGTGCAATGTATTGAGAAATTTCAAACAGTATTTTTGTACTAAAGTCATAAGGAATAAAATGTAAAAAAAAATATTCAAATTTTGGCATTATAATTAATATTGATGTGTGTAATATATTACGAATGATTTGTGTATGAACAAGGGAGATTGAACTCGATACTTTTTTTGAATAGTGCCAGTGTTTTTATTTACTTAATTGGAAAATTACTATTTAATTACTAGTATGTCATAGTAATTCAATGTTATATATTCACTAATATTAATAAGGAATAATAATGCTCAGAAAAATTACTTGATCCTGAAAAATGATACTCATGTTATGTGCAATATTGGAATTACTCGACTTTTATACCTTCATGTGGTTTTAACGTTCTCATATATGTATTTTATTAAAGATAATGTTTTGTATAAATGAATAAAAGTCCGTTTTATTTCTTACATTTAATAAAATTATTTACAACATTAATGTAATTGAGTAATCGTTTCCTACATCACTAACATTTACGAATATTTTATAAGCCTGTATTGGATGAAGAAATATTTAACAATTACCAAAAAAACAATGTAATATAACAGAATGTACATTATCTAAGATTTAAGTACATCAAAAGACAACGTAGATATAGTTTTATTGTTTAAAATTATCCAATTAGATATAATTATATTATATTTGGCTAACCCGAATGTAATATCATACATTGAGAAATTGTGAATTATTTATTTACAATAATAAAGTAGCTTAAGAAATTCAGCAAGTCCATAGTCATATTTATACATTAATAACTTTACGTACCTAGTCGAACAACATTGGACCATTATAAACTCGAACCTAAACACTTAATATAATGCATTTATCGCCGATAATATCTATACAAAAATATAATTTGGGGACAAAACAAGACACTTAGATATTTAAAAAATGGCTCAATTTTCAACATGTTAAGTTCTTTTTGATCTCAACAGCCAGTACATAGATGTTGAATAATTTCGATATACAACCTACTTATTTACAAAACTCCTTTCTTCATTCAGCTTCAATCACAAGTTGTTGCCATTTCAGTCTTTCGCGTTACGTTTCCATCGAGCTATCCTTAATGTTAAATTCAAATTTATTATTACTTAAAAACATACTATAATTTAGCTATTACAAGTCGATGTGCCTTGATGTAATAACGGATTCCGTTTATGCGTCTTACAAACTATGAATTTAATTGGAAATATGTTTATATGAATAATTGTAATGCAAATAGATTAAATTCCTGATAATATCGGAAAGATGAGGGAAGCATTAAATATTTCCCAAGCCTATAAGAAAATTTGAGACGCTTAATCTATTAACAGATATTTATTTAATAATGAATTTTGTTATGAATATTAATTACAAACAGAAGCTTTAAGACGAGTGCGGACTGTCAAGGCCCACTCGATAAGTAGTCCAAAATACCTACCCAATTCATAATTTTACCCTGTTGACAACATTTACCATACATAGAACAATAAACAATGCACAAAAACGTGCTATAAATTATCTAATACTCGAAGAATCATGACAAAACACGTCAATATAATACAGCGCGCATACGAACTGGCATCAACTAAAATTCTAAAACTACCAAGGGTTTTCATTTATAAACCTTACATTATGATCAGTTTGAATGAAACACGTCAGTATTCTCAGTGGGTAAGTCGATGCAAATTCGGTGCACTTTCGCATAGATCGGGGTCGGGGGCGTTTGCGTTTAGTGTTTGAGCAGAAGAGCGGTGTGTTTGTTGCGGAGATGAGATCTCAGTGTGTCGATGCGGCTGTATGTAGCGGGGCAGTAGGGGCAGAGAGATCGTTGGGCTGTGTGAGAGTGGTAGTGGTGCCAGCGGTTGGACACCTCCTTGCCGCAAGACTTGCAACGCCATAAAGCAGCACTGTCGGCCGCCGCAACGAACATGCTGTGGTAGGAGTATTGTGCGGGACCGCGTTCTGCGATACAACCCCCAGCTTATATAATTTATTATCTTGTAACGATACTATTGAATGACTGACTGTATCATGCTTGGTAGATGGTACGACAACCTAAACACCGACGGTTTCACGGTATTTCATTCATTCTTCCCATAAGACTGTATAGACTTATTACATCGAATGAAAGACACAGAATCGGCCTGTTTTTAGGTTCACTGTGTAATCTCGTACTAAGCACATTGATCATAAGCGGGTAAGGTTGTCACATCGAACTGTTGATATTCTACATTTATATAACGGCCCACAAACTCAACAACACTTTCAGTCGCTACGCTATCGTGTCTCATGCTCCATGTATAGATGATGATGAATTCAACTAGAAGCATTGCTGTGTACCTACAGAGATACGAGTGTTCAGGCTTAATAAGAGGCCGTGCATCATATTTAATTAAGATAAATAACAATCTGCAAATGGGGTGGAGCGTGTAAAACGCACAACTGAAACTACACGAATTGTAACATACCACAATTTAATGTAAAAATTAGTAATAAATACAACAGATAAATGCAGGAGTTTGCAACATGTTAAAATTGCATTACATAACATCAAACAATGTGAAATAAAAATAAAAAAAAAATTGCATTAACTGCTTGCATAAAACAAAATTATTTAAATTAAACTTTTAATGGAGGCATCAAACCAAGACATTAAATCATAAACAACAAATCGTTCATAAAATTTTATGTAAAAATATAACAGCTGTTAGGCTATAGGTAAGATTTGACACCCCCGTCCCTATTAAAATTAAACTATTGTGATATACGATACTATAACAAATTTGCTAATGTTACAAAGAAGAAACAAAATAAAAACATTACTAGACCATCGCTATCCTGAAAATAACCATAGAGCTCATCCTGCACTCCATTGATTCAGAATTATAAAATCACATCTCCGCGACGTGACGTTAAGGTAAATTTATAATATACAATAAATTGGAATATTCAATTAGATTGGCCAAATAAGTGACTAGGTCCTGAAGACCTCATTTTCATAAGACTAAATTTAGTAATTCGTTATTCTTATGTGTAAATTCCATATGGCATAAGTTCGCTTTCATTAAGTCCAATAACGTAGCATTCGTAAAATTAATCATTAAGTTGCATACTTTCTGAAAGCTGAAAAGAGATCAAAGGGAGATATTTTCTGAGCCAAACGATGTGATACTCCAAAATATTCTGGCCAGACACTATCAAAGTATCCTAACCTAAAATATCTAAAATAATACACTATGTTACTAAAACATTTGCCAAAGCAAATACATTATTCAAAAATTGGTCTCCAATGATAATAACATACAAAAAATGCATTCAAGATCAGGTGAAGCGTTTAACATACTTTCCTCCTCACACTGGGCAATGGAACCCGTACCGGATAGCTATGATCTATTCAACAATAGACTTTTAACTTGCGCGACAATAAATTAATATACAGTAAAAAACATTACGATTGGCAGAGGTAAACAAGCTAACTTAATATTACCAGCTATATAACCTGTACATTCCCGTAAACCAAACATCTTTACGCTGGGTTATAATAGAAATTAGGATTCACTTATGTAAATATAACTTGGTAGTTACTCTCTTCAAAGACATTAATTATTTTAAAATATCCTTTAGTTTGGTTACGTTATTAAATAACTAGCAATATTGCACTGAGTATGAAATGCCATCAAATGATAAGCGCCCACATTATTTAGAAAGTTAGATATAAAAATCTTCATTAATCTTAAAAATTAAATATAATAATTCTTTGTGGAAGAAAAGTTTGGTAGTATACTATATATTGGTAAAGGAACAAACGAGCTTAGTGCTTATATATCAAGTGGGCCCCTATATTTAATAGACAAATTGTATAATCTAGGTACGAGTTATGACTATTATATAAAAAAAATATATATATATATAAAAAAAAAAATTGCACAAGTGAATTGCATGTTCACAGCTACTAAACAGCACTAATGCCACAACTTAGATAATATATGAAACGATCACGGTATTGTTTTTCAAGATGCTGTCATATCCCACCGACATACAATGTTTTTGGTAGAATTAAAACTGTTTTTATACAATCGGCCACTTAACAATCTAGATACATTAGTAAATTTTAAGAGGTCTGAAAAAATTAAATTAAGATAAAAATCTCGAGTGATACTGTAATCTCTAAGTGTTTTTTTTATACGAGACGCGTATGTTAGTACCCGTTGTCTTTACAGATGCAACCTGATGGTAGATGCCTTACATTAATGCAAATTAACTAATCGTTAAAACATTATTATTACAATAGGAGTCGAATCGCAGCGTGTTCACTCTTCGTTCTAGCACCATACCATTTTATCACATTTCAGTTACCGTATCACTCTAAGTGTTTAGCTAAAAATGTAACAATTCTTAAATATTAAATTGAAAAATACATACATAAACGCTAGGTTAGTCCCAATTGTAGAATGCCAATATTAGTTACTAAATGCGCAACCTCAAATCGTTCCTCCCTACCTTAAAATAATTGAAAGAGGTCTTTGACCTCCAGCACCGATCACGACTTACCAAAACTAAACCTACCAACGATAAAATAATAAAACATGTTAACATCGCAAGTATTACGTCTAGCCGTCAACTGATTAATCGAAATCATTGTTACTATATAATGAATCAATAAAAACAAACAACACTAATAAATCATATTACATAGTTATATAAATATAGATATAAAATTATATTAAATCAGACGATAGAAATATATCTAAGTATAAAAAAAAACAATCTCCGTAAATAGATCAACTAGTCTAGTATAAAAATCTTTTCGTATGTTTCCTTAGGCGCTATCCGTTAATACATCACAAAACTTTATTAATTATCCATCTCGCAAAGGCCTCATAGAGTTACAAATGCATCTACACTGAGATTCAGTCATTATTTATATGTCGTTGACCAACGACAGATCACAATCTCTTGCCAGTTCCTTATGTATCCGTTTTCCGTTGTCGTTCCACACCAGCCATAGGATAATTATATAATAACATAAATATAATTAGCTACAGGAAACTCATAATTTCCTATCTAAAGAATAAATATAACAAGACAATGGGGGCCCGTCCGAGGGCGGTCGTTAATAGCCAGCATCACTTCGCGGTCGCACCGCTACTCATTATAAGTGTATATTTAAATAGCTTAAGACTTCTATCGATACAATATAAAAAAATAATATGGTAATAAAAATTAACATCATATTATTGCTTTTGCCCGTTCCCGTATAGCGATTGGTATAGAAAAAAATTTTTGCTTACCTACTTACATACGCTTCGAGTCATTATCTTAGTAACATCGACTTAAGGTAAAACTCCGTTACGGAATCGTCAACATGTCCGCGAGGAATCAATATACAAGGTCACACTGGGGCAAGTCAAACGCACAACCGAGACAATACTAAAATGAGTGTTAAGAACTCAACGAAGGCCCGCTTAAGTAATAGCACTTCAGCTTAATCCTAAATAGGAAAACGTTCTATCGGATCGCGGCCGCGGGCGTTCAGAGGCCGTCGAGGCCGTGGAGGCCATCGAGGACGTCGAGGCCGAGCCGGAGCCGGTACGCGGACGATCAGTCGAAGCCCGCGTCTAGGTGGTTCGCGAACAACGGCGGCGGCGCATGAGCTGCGTGAGGCCCGTGAGCGCCGCCCACGCCCACGCCTACGGCCGCACCCACGGCCACCGGCGCGCCCTCGAACTTGCGCGTGTCGGGGTTGTAAGCCGGATGCTTGAACTTGCAGTGTGTGCGCAGGTTGTCCGAGCGCGTGTAGGTGGCGCGGCACAGCGGGCACTCGAACCGTCCAGGGAAGTGCACGTGATAGTGGTTCCTGATGTGAGTGACCACCTTCCCGCACAGCTTGCAGCGGTGCAGGTTGAGGGCGCCCGCCACACGCTCGAACGTCAGCCTCATGTGCCAGCCCTTCGAGCCTGCAACCAGCGAGCCGTCACTCACCCGGACACGTCACGGCTCGCCTAAAAATGGCCTACACCGACCCAAAACACTCTCAATTCATCGGTCGGTGCGCTTTTTTAACGAATTAGGCCATTTTTATTGTTAAGCCCTTTTTTGGGATGCATTTATTTATACATTGAAAGATTTTGTTATTTTTTTTTAGAAATTATATAAACTAACAAATCTTGGTTACAAAATACAATTTGTGACGTCACAATACTACAGTAGAATATGGAGAAGCTTTTTTTTAAATATATATCTAAGGAGGAGAATACTAACTCCAACATTCATGTATATTATGTTATATTAATTTTGTGGCGTTGTTTTCCAGTTTCTACTGTAGACGAATAGAATATAATTGATTAAGTATGGGTAATTAACATATTATTAATTAGCACTATTCAAAAAGCTTTTAATAAATTTGTTAATGCTATACTATTTGCTCCTCCTAGCACTATTAAAAGCATTTATAAAGATTAATTTATTTAAAATTATTTGAACAAAACTTCAAAATAACTTTTAGTATGATAGTTTTAATAAGAGATCCATGCAGTAATGAATCAATGATTGAAGAAATGGTGTCTGTTATTATTTGTGTTAATATTTGCATGTGATTGTTACTTTTTACTGTCACCAAGGCTGTATATATATTGCAGATTAAGATATAGGTCTTGCTATAAATAAAAAAAGCATGGAAATAGGATGAAAATTAAAAGAAATAGGTAAAAATAAAGGATTATATTTGCAACGAACACACAGTAACGATCAACTTAATTACAAAAAAAAATTAGTTTAATTGGAATTTAAGAAATAAATTAATACCAAGAGACTTTTCCCTAGAGCACATACTTTAATTTATCAGTCTTAAAATAACTGACAACTCACTTGTTTCCTTACAAACTCTCGAGGAACATTAAGAGATCATAGCTTTGGACATTATAATAGACCGGATTTCATTGATACAAATATTTAAGGCACAAATTTTTGATGATGTCAAAAAAATTCACAACAAACATTAAAAAAATATGTTACATGATATCCGATCTTTTTACACTTATCATTACTAAAACATACACAATATAAAATTACGTCCATGTTCCAAATAAATAATAAACTAAGAGATTCCAATTTTTTTTTTGATTTTCAAAGAGGCATGATGTCATGGTGGGGATCATTTATTTTTAAATAAATCCAAATTAATTTTATTTAAAAAAAAATCTACTATTAAGTATTCATTAAGAAAATATTTTATGGTGATAAGATTATATCTGCGAAAAATTATGAAGGACTGACTGATGAAAAATATATGCTAGGTATGTCAATATAATAATTTTTGGAAACTATTGGTTATATGAAATTGCTAATGAAATTTTTGCTTAGAAGAAGGATGATGTTATTATATGAGTGAAGTGAAAAATGAGTTTTTTTATTAATAATCAAGTGATGTTATTCAAATAAGTATACAATAGTTACCCCTCAAACAAATTTAAAATACCAAAATTTTCATAAAACACACCACACCTTAATTCTAAATACATAACTTACAAATATTTTGGTAACCATCGATATTAATGTAAAAGCGCATCTTGTTAGTTAAAAGTATAGGTCAAATACAAAGGAGAATCTGCACTTAAGACTGTTCATGATACAAAATTTGCAATATAAAATTTTAAATTTCAGTAAAACAGTAAGTACAGTTTTTCTTTACTTTGTGTTAAGGAGAAGGATAGTTACATAAATTAGAAAATAACTGCTCGTGATTTGTTAGTAAGACCTTTCCAATGGACAGTAGGAATAAATGCTAATATCAGATTTCAGATCTCTAACCTATAACAAATTCGTGTTTTTTTTTTGGCTAATCTAGACGAGAAACAATATTCTATCTAACATTTGGTTTGAATATTTGATAGGTTATTAAGACCTAGTACTGAACAATGTTTCATTCTTAGATGTCGTTTTAGATTGTCAGCCCTTGTTAGTATAATCGGACATAGAGGGCATTTGTGTTGTTCTGGATTGTGTGATTTCATGTGCTTCTTGATATTGCTTACAGTTTTACCACATATCTGACAGGTCATTGGACTGTGTGATCTATGATTTAATGCTATTCTAAAAGATTTAACTATATTCTCAATATTTGTTATATTGTGGCCGAAATGCTCTTGAGGTATATCATTTTCGTCCGCATATTTATCACCTGCAATGTATTTAACTGCTTCATAGCTGGCATTTATCATATGGCATGCTACTTGACTCACAAAAAAAATATCCTAATATCCTTCATATGAACTACAAACCACTAGTGCACTCTTAAACATGTCGCCTTAACCATATTTACATGCTAGATTTTATTTTAAACACACTAAAAACTTCGTAGTGTTCATTTTAATTCACCAATAATATTGCATATAACCTATGTCCCAGCGGGGGCGCCAAATCATTGTATTGAATACATTTCACACCGATTTCTTCATAAAATAGAAAATTATTAAAAAAGCATCAAAAAGAATGAAATCAAAAAGCATTTATGTATGATAGGTGCAAATTAATATGATATTGTAAGCACATCACAGAGCATGCGGAGGGTGTATGGTTTGCGCATGCGTGATAGTGAACTACTGATGTTAATATACAGGAATTAAATTTTATTAAAACAATAATAAATTTTCATTCCTCTATATTAGCAAGCGTTATTCAGAGCAAATTATATAAACAAATAAATAAGCTATCGAGACAGGCCCATTTGATGTTAAATAACCGTCAACTGTAATAATAATTCTAATAATTCATCAATACAAACCGTAAAAGGAACGTAATATCATAACGACGCTTTTATATCATAACGGACCGGTCTCAATTATATGTATCGCAATAAATTCCAGTCACTACAGAACCGCACAGATTATATATATGTCGAGTAGTTTTTAATATAAGTAATATTTATAATCTGTGATTTATGCATTTAGTTGGAGTTGGCATTGTCAAAACATAGCACCGAAAGTTTCAAGTTCTTTTCCGTTACAAATAAATGTAGTTATCAGATATATAGACAGTGAGAAAAATGAAACTATCAGTATTTAGGTTGACGATGCGAACTCCTACTAAGCAATGTTCTATAAGCGACCTTTGAACTCACCGTCAATGGTGTCCGTCTGGTCGGGGTGAGGCGGCATGGCGGGTTCGCTCTCGTTGCAATCGTTGTTCATCGAGTGCTGGGTTATCATTGATGCCATATCATTCACTCCCATTCCCTGAAATTCGTAGCCGGCCATATATATTATTTTGATGCAAACAATTAATTCTCTCTTAATAATCACAATACGTGCTGACCTCGGTCTGATTGTGGATCAAAAAATAAAACCTTTACATTAGATTTTTGATGTAATTTATTTTAAATTATTTAACGTTCATTAGAAAATTACAAAATACAGTCTTTTAATTATTTTTCTTGTTAGTGAGCTCGCGTTCTTCGCAAAACTTATGCGATTTACTTTTATAATGATGATTAACAATTTCTAGACGGAAATTTGAATTGCCCTCTATAAACGATGATCTTTGAATGCTCAGTTCATGAGACCATTTCCTGCAATATGTACAGTACATGATGTTTTTATTTTTATCGTATTTCAACCATTTGTAATATGATAACCAGTTTGATCTGAATCGCGCTGATTGTTTGACGGGGCGTGATTTTAATGATTTAGAACATTTAGTTGATGATTTCGATAGAATCGTTTCTAGAATGGAATGATTTTCGTCAATATTTCGCCGTGTTTGAGTTCGGTTCGCAGACACGTCTTGATCGTCTGGCTCCTCCATCTGCCAACAGAAGGAAAGGATCTGCTTTACTTTGCTACGAAGCAATTTAATATATTTTAGTAACACGCAGATCCCTTCCTTTCTGTTGTCATTAAAATTTTTGATGGAAATAAAAGAAAAACTTAGGAAAGAACGTTACAAATTAAATGCAAAAGAAAAAGATCGTGCCTGTCATTGGAAATAAAAGAAAAAATACTAAAGATAAACAAACGACACTGAATATTTATTATTTAGTCCTGAGTCTAAAAATATTTTTGATTTTTATAGACTATTTAAAGTCCGTACTGACGTTTGGTTCCTGTAATAGGTATCTTTTATCTACAGCGCAAGTATGCACTTTGAGACATGAAGTTGGACCCACACTGATCGTGTTTGTCAAGTATACACCACGTGATAAAAGTGTGGATCCGTTTTATTCCTATAATGGTATCCACACTGAGCGCATGTAAGCACTAAGTCAGATAAAGGTTCAAAAACGAATACGCGTGATGTAAGTGTGCTTCCACACTGACCGTGAGATGAGTCTGTTCGTAGGAGTGGTGCTGCGTGTAGTCTGGCTCTTGCTTAACGAGCAATGCTGGAGAGCGAGCGGCGCGACCGTGAGCTGGTGGAGGGGTCGACGGCTCGGAACCAGAACCGGTTGAACCTTTGCTAGCCTTCACGTGCCCCTGAATATAGATCTTGTTATAGTGGATTGTAATTACAAGTCTACGCCAAACTTGACATTAATGTTAGGACTAAGACAAGAATAAGGGGTCTAATACATTTATTTCAATCGAAAAACTTATGATATCCTTATTTTTCATCTATTTATTATAACGTATTCTATCGACATATTTTAAGAAGAATCTATCATTGAACAGCTGCTAGCCAAATCAAAGAATTTTGAAGTGAAAGTCCAATGAGTCGAACTGATATAACTATTTTGACATTAAAATCAAAACATTTGCAATTCATAAATATTTGTTATCGCTATATCATTCTAAACTAATTGCTGAATCATACTTTTCTATTTAGAAACATGAATAAGAAACGTTCCTAAAACCTTTTTCACCTCATAATGTCGGTAGGACAAATCGATATCGTCCCTTGGCGCAGTGGAGTTCTTCCTGCGTCGCTTCTCGAGCGGCGCGTGCGGCGGCAACGGCAGCGGGAGCGGCTGCGGCAGTGATTGCGGCAGCGACTGCGGCAGTGACTGTGACTGCGGCAGCGGTGTTAGAGCAGCAAGCGCATGAGCAGCAGGCGGTGTGGCGAACTCGCCGCGGGATAAATTCTCAGCACTCACACTGGGAGTCGACCGCTCCTCTGACTAACGTTATAATTAAATATAAGATAGGTAATATTATAAATATTTACAGTTACAGTACGGGTAGTGGTAAACATATAAAGTATAAACGTAGTTAATCTAAACAGATATACGATAATTTATGACCCCAAACAGTATTGAATACAAATGGTATGAACAAATATAAATATATCCTATTACAGTTGTAACTATCATATTGTAAATCAGTTACAAAGATAACGTGCTTTTTTAAACTGAAATTCGATAGTGAATAACGTTATAAGTATTCCCATGGACCCATAACGGTTTCTGGTCGTTCGTCAGATTAAGTGTAGTAATAAATAATGATCTAGGTTGATGGAATATTAAATTAAATTTATATGTTATCATTTCATTTATTATAAACCGTAAACGGATATTTAAAGCTTTTAGTGTTATACAAAATTTTTAACGAACAACTCGTACGTTGTCCAACGAATGGAAATAATCAGAACCTTTAACACGCGAAATCTCTTGCGTGACTGGTTTTTTTTTTAAGTTTATTGAGCTAAGAAAATAGTTTGAACCAATTAAAAATGTTTCTCCATCGTTCTCTCATCCTTAACGCTTTTTACTTATGCCGCTTCCGGCAAGGGATAAAAACGTTTTGCATTAACAACGGTAACACAAAGAAATTGTAAAGGAGTTTTATTAATGCTTTTAAAGATGTGTACAGGGATTTTATTAAGAATTGCGGTGCCGATATAGAGGTGGGAACACCATGTATATAATGTTGCCTGTTAGTCATTGATGACCTCTTTAACTAATGTGCAATAATTTTAAGCTTAGCGGTTAATCTACGAAGCTCCTACTAATCGGTACTTCATTTTATTATATGATATACAAGTTTTCTATCGTTTCCCGAAAATGGGGATATATAAAAAAAATACAGCTACATTTGATACTATTATGAATACGGGATAATATATGTATATTCATCTTAATGAACGGTAATTAAGAATAACAAATTTAATGTTATTTTGTCAACATTAATTTGTTATAATCGTTAATTAAAGTTATGTTCGAGAACCCGACCAGAGATTTATCTTGGTGAAATACACTAATTAATTTTGTCGACACACGAGAGTGTGAAATTTTTATATAGTAATGTACCGGAGGATGGAGTGACAGTTGCTTTAAGGAACCGGTCCGTAAACGAGTCCGTAGTAAATATGTGCACGTGAGGTCTGCGTATGCGCATCTTTGTGGAATTGAGATATTATAATTAACCTGTTTGTTATTAACTAACACCAGTATGCACTATTATGATGCTTAGGTCCAGTTGCAATCACGAATTTATACATAAATGATTAAAAATGTAAATACAATAAAATACGTTGATTTAATATAAAATATTTTAGAAGTGGTACGTTTTAAATGCTAGTATTTATAACCATTTTGTTATTCGTCTAGGCGTCGTGCCATCGATTGCCTTTAACTAGGTACGAACACTATAATTTAGCAATAAATTCGCATAAATAAAGGGTCATTGCTCACCCAAACTTCAAGGCCACTGTACCTACTGTTTCTTAGCGATGTGCCAGACTTGTCTGTCTGGCGCTCTAGCATATTTTGATATATCAATAATTGGTTAATTTATATTACGTGAATAAAATAAATTACTATAAGGTACGCCATGTGCGATTATTTTATCTTTAACAAAATACGTATATATTTTTTACTATTTTGTGTCATCATAATAACATGGTTAGAAAACTAACGGCGAAAGTCCAGTAAAATAGGTAATGAAATGTATGATTTTCAATTGTAAGAGAATATGAAATCAGTTCAACTGTACACATAGCAACAAGGTAATAATTCAATGTAGTCGTTCTTTTAGTAACTGATGTAAAATATTCATCTTAAATTAGTTAAAGCGAACTGCACTACAAGTATGCAATACTAAATTTTCTTATGCCGACGCAAGAATGTTAGGTATAGAATTTTTTTTCAAACACGCGTTTTCGGGTGCTATTTTCGGATCAAGCATAAAATTAGGACATGTATAATCTATCTATGAACGAGATAGCATATAAGAAACAAGATCATTTATCTCTACGTAGTGTATACACTGAATTTTAACATTATCTCCACCCTTGCGAGATAGAACGGCCCAGTAACTGTTAATTTATAATATAAATGTATACAAAATCGACGTTACCGTTCTAACGGCAAACAACTCTTTAAAAACGACTCTTATGTATAATTTACATGGAATTCCAAAATTTTATTATAGATTTAATATCTGATAATGTTAAACTGGAATGCTTTTTTTTTGTTTTACATAAATTTATTTTGTTTTATATTAAAATAGACTCACCTTAGTATTCAATGCATTATTCTCCGTCAAACCTCTAACTTGTAAACTTTCAGCAGTCTTTAGGAACATCGGTAGCATATTTTGGCCAACATTCACCTCTCCCTTAAATATTTATTGAATATAAATATTTATATATTAATTAATAACAATTATGAGTATGTATAACAAAGTGTTATTTACTATATAATAAGTACATACCTTATACATAAAATCTAACAGAGATTTCATCTCTGAGAACCTCACATCTTTAAGGAATATAATGGGATGCGGGTGTGAATTTTGTAAGAATATACTTTCAAAATACGGGGAACACGCTGATAGTATTGTCTGGTGTGCCTAAAATATAAGACAAATGTGTCACTGAGCCTACAATAATACATATATTAAACAAAAGAATTTCAGTCTGAAGGTCTTTACAGTTATAATAGTTACATGTAACATATTTAAGCACCATTTTCATAAACCTATTATTATTTTAATAACTTAAACAATACTTATATAAGTTTAAAGCAGATATTACTGAATACATTTTTCGGTGTAAAATTTGTTTTCAATGTTATGAACACAAAACTAAATCTGTGCAATAGTTTTTATGGTTTGTATATTTTTTTTCATATAAGTTATATTGCCAAATTCATGTACAAAATATAAGGAATGTGGCCATCGATGAGAGTAATACATTAATATTGTTTTCTAAACCCTAAAACTTGCCAAACTAGTGCCATAAAATTTAGAAAGTTAAAAACTTGCAAATCTTCTGCATACTCCTACCTAAACTATTCACTGTCGACCTACAAAGTAAATTGCATTTTATTAGCATAAACTTTCATAGATTTAGGAAAAAAATTTAGAAACTAAGATATCACCAGCAAATTATTGTTCTTAAACTTGATTAAGATTTTCTAGTATTGTTACAACTTTTAATTTATTTTGATTTTATATTTTAAAATTTATTACAGCTACTTTGTTTTCATATATTAAATTTAGTGTCACAACTGTCATAAATGAATTGTAATAAATCATTGAAGATGAAAAAAAAAAGATTTCTTTGATTCTTAATCACGTATGAATTATTTTAAATGAGATTTTAGTCAAATATCAAAGAGGCAAATGTTCAAATAAAGTTGTGTCATGTGAAATGTTTATCAATTTAATATATCAAAGATATAACCTAGGAATCAAATTTCTTTGTCATATTATAAATGTTCCGTAAAAATAAAGGCACTAAAATATTTCCAACTGATTTCCATATATCATATTTTTAGATAAACATATGTAAACTACCTTTATGAGTTTTTTTTGCAACATTGAATTATTATGGTTTGCAACCTTGTGAAATAAGCAAATATTTAAATCTACTACCAGTCTACCTTGGCTTAGTGGCTCATCAAATGGAAAAACTTTGAATTAAATAACATGAATTAATATATGAATATTTAAATACAAAAATGTTCTAGTACTCTATTTGTTATGCGTAATACAATGGATTTTAAGTCCATTTAGGGATTTAAATCTTTATATATTTATCTCTAAAATTATCTCTTACGATAACAAATCATAATGTGAGAATGATCATGACATCTTGATTAATTATTGTTTTTAAAATCATAACTTATGTTTGTTTACTATTGTATGCATTTTGTTATGACATAATAAATAAACACTGGCATGAATGTAACAACAAAAAAATATTTATGTAATTCCATAATGACTGGTAACTAGTATTTGTATTGTAAATAATGTTTAATGCTATTGACACCATCAGTTCACTTTCTAGACCTTCATAGAATAAAATGTTTCCTAAAGAAATAACATATAATTAATTTTTTCTAAAAAATGAATATTATTTATGATATATAAATGGCATAGTTTACCTTGACTGTTTCCCCATCGCATGCAAGTGTAACATCACATAGTGCCTCTCTCTGTAATAGGCTTGCAAGCACATCTGTCAGGTTGGTTGGATGATTGTTCCAGCGCAAACAAAATTGCTGGTCCATTGTTGGTGCTAGTGTCAGTGATCGTGCTGAAAAATGATCAAAATCTGTAATAGACAGTTAACAAGTCATCAAATCAAATATAAAAAAATTCGCAACTCTAACATCATAAATACACAAATAGGGCTGCTTCTATTCTTGTTTTTATACCTATCTGAAGTCAAGAGTAATTACACACGTGCGTTGGGGACTAGATTTAACTAAAAATCATTATGTGCAAAAAATTGGCGGCCATAGGGCCTAGATAGTAGAGCGAAGAGATAAGTGACATCAGCGGCTCGAATTAATAGGGGCCGCGGGCAGCAACCTTACTGTACTCCACATTGACAGTTAGACCGCCGAGCGCCGACACATATCTACTTGTTGCATGCTCCAAACTAGACCCATACATTATGTAATTTAACTCCAGAATGCTGACGACGGGGCCACCGACCCTACGGGACGCGAAAACCTCTAGCCGTCTATAAAACGAGTTTAGAAAAGTAGTACCGCTGGCCAAAAAAATCGCAACATGCTGACACCGTTATAATCGCCAAGCTGGATGTGCCAGTTGCTAATTTCAAACGCGTGGTTTCAGGTATTTGATAATGCACCATTATTGCTGGTACCACTAAACACTCGGAGTGTTCAAAAATTGAACAACTAAGGACAAACGGGATTTCTAAACGCGTAGTTGTGTCAAGTTTTGACTATTCGTAGCGCCATTTGCAGTTCCCGTATCTCAGATTCTTAAAATTATCAATCAACAATGAAATATTCTTTAACACTCAATTAATTCACTATCACAATAAATAAAACAACTATATTATACACAAAGTCAATGATTCCTAACTCACCATTTGCAAAAATTTTGCCATCACAAACGCCACCCGACCCCTACCTTGCACTGTCTTTTTGACCACACACACATCTCGATTTCCGTGTTCACTCACGGCACCTCACGGCCTTCGGAATATCTTTCACATCATAATCGGCCAGTATTCGCAACGCGAACTTCATGCGTTTCTAAACGACGCGCTAAATTTAAATTTTGCAATATTATTTTGTTTTTTTTTACAGTTTCCTTTGATAAAAAAGTTTTTAATGGTGATGTAAAAGCATAAACTGGATACTAAGTTGTTAAAATAGTATATAGAGATGAAAAATAATACCTTTTAGTAAAAAGCTTCAATAATATTTCTTCCGTACACAATAAAGAGGTTATGTTTGTTAAAATGGATTTTGAACAAAATATTTAAACACAGGCTATAAAGTGGACAAATAATCCTTATCCTATATAAAAGATTTTTAATTTGTCAATTATTTACGACAAAAACAAATAAAATGTAATACTATTCTCAGATTTATAACATTGGCCTTGACATTTTTGTTATCACAAATTTTGCACATCCTTCTGCATGTAGCGACATCTGGAATAACATGCTTGGTTATCAGTTGCACTGTTGATGTTCGAAGTTTGAACTAGATGACGCTGTATGGCGGCCATGCGAAATCGTTTGTTTCGTCATAGGACACTGACCTTTTGATACGGTTGATGTTATTCTTTGCTAAGATAGACGAATAATAGTTCAATCAGTTTTGTGGGTTACAGGAATGCTATTTATTGCAATGCTTATAGGTATACTTGTATAAAGTGTAATTAATATTCGCATTATTATATATTTGATTACATAGGTCTAGATTTTATTCTACTTTTTTTTTATATCGTACCGTTTTATTCCGATACGTACCTATAATTAGTTTTTATATCCGTTTTTCAAAACTCAAAAGCGTGCAATGTTATTAAATTTTGTATTAATTCAAACAGTTTATAGTAATCACAGTAATTTGACAGTTTGTAAGTTTAAAAGGACAAAATTATCGTTTGGGTATGTCAAACCATGAACTTCACATATTATTTGAGCACGTGTATCGTTTGTGAAATGTGTTGAAGACCAAATATATAAATTATTAATTATTGAAATCAAGGTATAAATTCTTTCTTGCTTTTGAAAACAAAGCAGCATATAATTACAGGTATATGTATCGTTACGATGTCTTTTGATATAAAAACCTTATTGGTATTATAACAAAAAGTTGTTCCAGATTTTGTTTATAAAAATAACTATTAAAAAGTTTGTTTTTTTTTTTCCATATTTTTTAAGTGTTATATCTAATAATGTTAGTTATTAGTTAGTTGAAGGTCTATCTATACACTTATTCATAGGGAACACACGTTATATTGATGAAGTAAGAGAACGAATTTGTATAGAAATTAGATTATTTTACCTTTTACGTTATCTTAGAACAATTGTATACACGTGTGTAAGTAAAAATAATCGAGGAAATAGATTATAGTATGTTAGTTTTAAAGAAGGTCGTAAATCAAAACGATTACGTCAGCTAATAGAACAAATCGTTGAAGTGCGTTCTCTAGAACATTTTTTTTATTCCTACTAGTTTTAAATCTATGTAGAACCAGAATGATTATAAAAAAAATATTTCGGTAGACTTGACTATGAATCTATCTATTTATCTAATACTATCTATAAACTTAAGCTATAAAAATTAAATAAAAGGTGAATATTTTGCTATTAAAATACGAATTTATTCGAAGTTTGTAAATTATTACAATAATTTGAGCGTTGGGTCAATTGTTCTAAGATAACAATTTCTTTCATTACACCACTTTTATGTTTCGTGAATGTCGTCTTCTATGATTTTAAAATTTCTGAATAGAATTAATCTTTACATTCACGAATTTTTATTTAAACTAACATTAAATAGTGATGCTAT
>JAAAKD020000024.1:5967265-5977893 GCA_010014825.2 Danaus melanippus
ATATATATTGATAAACGATAGGATACGAATCAAAGCACTAAACAATTTTTATAAGAGCTCTGTGACTGCAACAAAATTTTAATTAATTGATTTTGCAAAACTTTTTCATATATAGGAGAGGTTAGGAATAAAAAATTATGTTACCCATATCAAAACTGTTTCAGTTCTCAACCTGTATATTTTTTTATATAAAATATTTAATAAAGAGAGATATATCAAACTAAAATATTGAACAGTTTCTAAATAATAAAAAAATGATAACGAAACAACGTTTTCAAAAATTTTACATACATATACATATATAATCTGATTTCGGAATTTTTTCTGTAATACAAGAATCATGAATATGTATTTATTAAGTAAAATATATAACAAGTTAAAGAGTCAGTGGTGGCCTAGTAGTTAAAAGACCCGCCTCTCATGCATGAGGGCGCGGGTTCGATTCTGGCAAGTACCGATGTGATTCTTTCGAGTCATATGTCCTTTCTAAGAGTATTTAGACATCACTGATTAATGCATTCCCAAAGAGGGTTGATGTCAGGCAGGCGGCCGGTCGTAAAAACAATTAGCCAAAACTATTCACAACATGTAAGGCAGACCCTGGTTAAAGTTGGGAAATTGCCAGGTAGAAGAAGATATAACAAGTTAAAAAAATACATATATCAATATTTATGAGTGAAATCATATATAAGGCTGTGATATTTGTTCAACATTTGCTACATACACAATTTACTGTCATGAATTAGTCTTTTTCTAGTGTTGCAATTGGTGACCATTGTTTTACAACTTACATTCATCCGGGAAGTTTTAATGATCATTAAGTGCTATAAAAAGAATCACTCTCAAATGGTTCGACTATTATTCTATGTGGAGATGAAATCAATGATTCTATTCATACGTATCCCGAACGAACAATTACTCTCAAAATTCATAGTGGATGGTGATGGAAACAATAAATTTTAATGTACAAAATGTGTAATTATAAAGATTTTTTAATGAAACGTTTGATGTAAGTATGTTTGTGGATTCCGATTAACACTTACAAATTATAATTTTTAACCATTTATAGTAACTATCATCAATCTTTCTTAATAACTTAATATTTATTTATATTTTTACATGCGAATTTATTTTTCATCAAATACTTACATACATTAAATATAAAAAAGTGCGTTGAACTAGAATAATAGAAACGAAGCGTGCTATACTAATAATAAATAAAACATTTTTTGCCCTGATTCGTACCTAATAATTTAAAACAGTCAACGATGATAAAATAAACTAAACTCAATACGACGATTCGCGTCACGATAAAGTGTTGAAGATAAAAATATATATTACCTACTTAAAATTGCGATCTTTACACGTACAGAATTTTAATTACAAATCTCTGTATCAAAATAAAAAGTGAAGTAGGCTGAAGAGATTTGACGATTTGTTTATATGAACCGAAATTTGTAATCGGTTTAACCAACATTTTTAATACTTTTATTTATTATTTCCTTGGGGGAGGCCTATGTCCTGCAGTGGACGTCTTTCGGCTGATGATGATGATGATGATATATTAATGTAATGAGAGCCCTCTATATGAACTATGTACACCGTATTAACGGAATACAATCAATTAATATGCATTCTGTCTTTGAGCCCATCAACAGTTAGTTATATATAAGAATGAGTACATTAAACTGTCGTAAAAGCTTTCAGTTCAAAAGTAGTCTTAAATACATTATCAGTTTCAGTAAAAAAATTACAGAAAATTAAAGCATTTTCCTTCAAACCCTTGCCTATACACGCCTACATAGCTGGCTTGTGTAAACTTTAGCCTTGTCAATGTAAGTATGCGCATCTCTGTTTTATGTATAGCCGGCGCGTGTAAGTTCACGGCCGTCCACTCCCTTACATTCTTGTTTCCCTGGTACCACGCCAGCCTGGTATAAATACTGCGAACCTTTCATCAAAAACACATTGAAAACCATAATGTTTTATAATTGCGATGAATTCATTTTCAGTTTATTCGAATGTTAATGTTTAATGTAATTATGCGGAAACAATCCTTTGTTACCATGTCTGATATATTATAAAATTTGATTTAAATTTTATTGAAAGTATAGTTTATTTTAAGCTCCCAATATTACCTATAATACTCAAGTATTCACGTCAATGCATTCAAAGCGTTTGCGGTTAACAGCAATTAGAATATTTTTAACAAATAATCTGTCAAATGTATTTTATGTCAACTTTTATGATACGAGAGTTGAGTAGCACATAAAGCCGATTACACACAGGCGCTATTTAAACCTAAGTTTATTTCCGTCCATTGTCGAACTTCATAAGTACTAAACAATATTTGGTGCCGTGCCGGTGTGGACACAGTTTTTTGTACTTTACCACCTAATAATTCCTCAGTTAATGTCCAGCTATTATAAGAATAGAGTTATTATTTCTACTGTAGGCTCTTGTTCCTTTGAAAACCATTATTTTTAATTTGCTGTAGAGGAATAAAAGGTTAAAGGACTTTCATTTACATTTCTTTTAATTATCGTACCTACCATTTACTTTGTAAAAAATTTGTTTGGTACAAAATATTTTTTATACAACTTTTTATAAAAAATTAATTTGAAAACATTTCATGTTTTTACAATAAGTATTTTTTGAAATCAGTATTTTTAATTAATTCTGTTAAATTATCCTTCCTTATAATATAAGTTAGTAAATCCGTTCTATAAAAAATTTGATCAATTCAATACTGTCCTTAACATATTTTTAAAGCTTTCAGAGTTTTTTTTGTAAAACAGATTAAAAACAGCTCTAATAATTCTAAATAGACATTTTATTCCTTAGACGCGATGTTGTAAACGTGAAAATGGGTTACTTATTTGTGTAGATAACAAATGCCCTAGAAAATTTCATCTTTTGTTGACTTTTTTATCTTTACTCTAATTATAAGCTGTAGTAACGACGTCAGAGTACCTACTAAAAATATATTTTTTTAAAATACTTGAAATTTACCTTTAATTTTTTAAATTTGAACGAACTGAATAGCCGCTTGTAGTATCTCTTGTCGATTTTCTTTTAAAAGCACATCCTTTGAAATTGTTTAAATTCGAATAACTCGACGCAGATTTAAAACCGAATCTTTCATTATTATTAATGAAACGATATTATTCTTTTAAATTAAAACATTTTTATTTGGTACATTCCAAAATATAGCCTTTACAAAAAAAAATTCTATTTATTTAAGAACTTCATTTTAAGTAAACTTATATTTTATAACGCCTATAACATATAGTGAATCAAGTAGGAAACATACAAAATAAGTAAAAAATATAAAATTTATTTTTAAAAACAAGGAAGTTGGAAGCAATCAAAAATTTATTTAAATTCTGCCCCTACACAGAGGCACTGAATTTTTACACGAAATCGTCGTAAAGGCTTTAAAAGAGTGATTATAATAACTCCTTTTCCGTACCACAGTCAATATTAACAAAATGTTTTTTCATCAACGAACTAACATCACAAATGATAATGATTACACCCTTACTAGTTCGTATTGTCGGTTCGATCAATTGCCGATCGGATTATTCAAATCAAACCGTATTCATTATTACTATTCTTTTGATTTAGGCTTCCATAATAAAAATAATTAAAAATGCATAAATTCCAAAAGTTCATCCAAAAGTTTTAGCTGAAGAATATACGTAATGTAAATAATACGTAACGTAATGTAATGTAAGTACATATATTATAAATGATTATGTAATCGCCTTGTTAGACATGAAGTACTTTATTTTACTCTCAGATAATTATTCGAGAGATCATTTATTTTAAAAAATAATTAAAACATATCGAATACGGGATTTTAATGATATTGTAAACACTGTTACTGGGAACGCTTTACAAAATAATGTCGCTCCTACCAAAGATGTATTGTTGTATATTATTTTTTTAATACTAATATTGCATAATTATTCTAATTAATGTTTAAGTTTTTTCAATATATTATAGAAATATTTTTTATCATAAAGAAGATATCCCTAAAAATAACATTAACACTAGAAATCTTTAGAAGGTTACGAGCAATGAATAATCATTTGTAATAATTAATAAGTATCAAAATTATAAAATTTTATCACAAACATTCTTTTAGACTAATTACAGTTTAATATAAACTGTATTTGAAAAGTAACAGATAATATTTTAATATCTTATTTGCTTATTTTTGACAAATAAAAATAAAATAATGCCTCCAATCAAAACTTTTGTTAATTATTAAAGTTTGTCTCTGGAAGTTTAGAAACAGCGAATCTATGGTTTGTGCACTTGAATTGAGTGCGAGTCAAATTTCATAAACAAGCTAAATTATATCAACTTTTTTATGTTATCATATATGTATAATGTAATATTGAGGTTACGTTTTTACTAAATTATTTATCAGTATTTTGCCGGAATATATAAACAAAACAATGTTAAAAATAATAATCTTTTCAAAATAAGTTGAATAAATATAGTTGAAGCGGACGTCAATACGTATCAATTTTATTAAAAGCTTCGTCATTATCACCTGAGCGATCAGAACAATATCACAGATATAATGAATTAAATTGCAAAGCAATAACATTATGCTCGGTTCGAATTAAGTGTTAACCGCTGTTGGAATGACGTTTAATTTTAATGTATCTACGAATAGGAGAAAAACTGATTTTTCGAAGTGCGCTCGGAAGGGTGAGAGTGTAGGGGTGCCGGCGGCCGCTAGATGTAACCAGTCCTCTTCCCCACTTATGAAAGCCTGGTACTATTTGGCATTGACTCGGAGATATGGCGGCGAAGCTATTTTACGTTCTATTTGAAAATTTATTTATTATTGTTTAAATTTATTCTAATTTTAATATTGTATAAAAAAAATAAATATTACTTTTTATAGAGCCGACTAAAATGGATGTTTTTCTAATTTTTATTTTTAATATATTTACGATTCCATAATAAAACTCGTACTATGATAGATCATATTTTTTTTCATTTCAATACAAAAATATAAATGATTAGGTTAAATTAAATGGCACTAAAATCACCGTTCGTAAAGTAAGCTTTCAAATCAAACTTTATTAAAATGTGAGGTGCAAGATTAAGATGTTCTCCAAAATACTGAAATATTCACGACGGACACTTTAAAATCTTAAGCAATCATTTAAAGAGGTTACAAGTTGAAAGAGAGAGTTTGGACATCAAAACCCGCTTTCCTACATTCCGACGATAAAAGGGAAAACCGCTTTAGCTACACCAACCGAGGGGGACGGATATAAGGAAAATGTTAAAGTGCGAGTTGAGCAGAAAATAGACATGTAAGGGTGACTTACCTCTTCACTGCACCTGTTATCCTGGTAGTTTGTTACAGGTCCCGTAACGCATAGGAAAACGGAGCGATGCAGCGAGCGAGTTGTTATCACGGCTCGACAACGCGAACTGCAATTGCAATGCACTATACAGGGGGTGGTGCAATCGTGCAAGCGAGACTGCAGCACCCGCCCATTCGCTTCGTTCTTCACTTTCCCGCCCAACTGTTCTACGGCACTCGTGAAACAAACAGGTGTTGAAAATTATCAAACAATTAATATATTTCTCACTGATATACAAACAAATGCCATTGAAATTCAAAGAAAGTTTTGCTAAGCACCTTGGCTAAAGTTATTCATTGAGATTTTATAGAAAACTAAAGGGTTGGATGTTTAATATTGTAAGACAAGAATAAAAATAAATCTATAAATAAGGAGATTGACGAGCATTCTTTGTAACATTGGCGCCGCCTCCGCTCGTTGTCCCGACGACCGCCCGTCGCAACCTTTTCCACGTGTCTCAAATTCAGTTTTCGTTGTAATTTTTCATGAAAGTAAAATTAAAATATCACACTATATAATAATGATACTCCAGCTCAAGATCCAACAACGTTATATTTATTTTATAGTTTCATGCTCTAAAAAATATTTTTTTGGAGTCGTAATGCTAAAATAAATATTTTTTATATAAATTACAACAGAGGAATTTAACTTGATATTTACATTTTTTATCGGTCGAAATCTTTATGTATTTACTTTAATGGCCTTCTAAATATATGATATAACAGATATCGGAGCAATACGTTTTAATGGTTAAAATTATTAGGTGACTACCACTCTACCAAACTGCGTATGCGTAGCCACTTGTGCAAGAGCAGTCACAACACTGAGTGATGGTTGCTGTAAATAGAGGCGAAGGCATTTTTTTGTTCGAGCCGTTGCAAGGCTCGGACGTCTTCGAAGGAAAGGATTCGTCAACCGTCTACGAGGTTGCTTACAATATCCTGAGAACCTGACAGCAGTCGAGAAGAAAGACATTGGTGACGGCATTTATGCTCACGTCATACTCTTTAATAATCACGAGAGTTATACTAACCACGACATATATAACAAGAAGGCTATGAATTTCTATAGCCTTTTTGTTATGTATGGTTTGTGTATTGGTTTACACTAGTCTAGTTTCAATAGCCAAGACATATATTCTTTAACCTTTGTACCGATGTTTCTCTTTGCTTTTCTAATTACTAACTTACTAACAAGCTACCATAACGGCAAAATTTATAAGACTAGGATTGTTGTAAAATAATATGGCTCTTAATTCGCTTGGGCCTGATATTATACTCTATTAATTACGACTTTCAATAGAAAATATAACAAATGGCTCGCAGTCAAAACAAACATTTTATTTAAATAAAAACTTATTATATTTAAATAAAACAGTACTCCTAATTATAATAAAAACTTAAAAATATACGATGTAAGTAAAAAGCAACAAAATCTTACCTAGAATATAAAAATTCAAATAAGATATTTTGACTTAAGTCAGGAAATTGAATAGTTAAATGTATTTTTATTAAAGAGACGCGTCTCAGAGGTAGGTAGATGCAGTGTATTGTGTGAAGTACTATAATACGTGAGTGCAAAAACCAATAGGATGTAAGTTTACTTCCAAGTTTTCCTTAGCTATTTATATTTTTTATTCCTTAAGTCTCAACTCCTTAGTGCAGACGGTATTTTATAAATAAAATTTTGTTTTGTGAAGTATACGGGACAGCTTATGCGATCTGGTCTAATGCATATGTAAATTTGTCCACTTTGTTGTGTATTGGTCCTGATAGAATTAAGATATAAGCCGAGATTAAGAAACTGGACACTATTATAACTATATATAAAGATATATCTGTGATTATAGAGATCTTTTAACACATTTTTAAATAATAATAATCGTTTTATGATAGGGGGAAAAGTTTTAGTAAAGAATGTTGATACCAAAATATATGTATATATATATTTGTTATACAATTAGCAAGCCGTTAGTGAAATTTTCAGACATCAAAGGGTGATAAAAGATACATTCAAAGAAAGATTTTTTTTATTTAAACGTCCTCTATTATAAAGGATATTATTATTAAGAAAATTTATGAACACAGGTAAGACAAATAAGGAGTAAAGAATTTCCTATCCAGCGACCCCCATACTTACGACACATTTCGTTTCCATAAAGAGAATCGACGGCGCGTAAACCATCGATATCCAAGGGAATAAACTTACTTATACAAAGTGCATTGGTTCGTAAGGTGGCCTTATTATGAAATAGAAATATACTTTGAATATGTTCTCATATAACAAATAATTAGTATAACTTATAGAAGCGAATGAAAACAAAGAGTACCGAGACTTATAGAACATATTTTATCAGTATTGTTTTATCCGTTTTATTATAAAAAAACCATAATGGATTGTTCCACGCACAATGGTTGTGGAACGCTGGTTTTTTTCTTTCTGCTCGAGTGTCAGAGAGAAGAATTTATGGCCTAAGGATTTGGCAACTTTGTTATACCAAGTTTCTGATGGCAGAGATTTAAGAGCAAATCCCAAGCTGCACTTGATTATACTACCATTAAGGCAACGAGATTCAAATGAAATTGTTTTCAAATATCACAAGAACTTGTCATTCTATTTTTAGTACATTATATTATTATGACGCCAGTCTGGCGGATGATTTCGTTACTTTTGTTTTTGTAACTTAATTCCCGACGACAATGTTTTGTTTATACCAATAATTTGACTAGTGGACCAAGAACTTTTTATTTTTTTCCTTTTACAAGTAAGGACCAAATAATTCCTCTTTTAAAACATCTGATCAAGTGCTACTTCATTATAAAGCTTTATTGGTTCAATGGAGATCGACCAAATCTTGAATGGAAATCTTACTTTGGATAAAAAGATTGGAGGAACATGTGTAGTCTTTTAGAGAATATTTTGTAGAAAGTAGAATTATGTAGAAAACAGAATTACAAGAATCTAAGGAACTATAAGAATACAGTTGCAAGAAGTAGCGTAGGTCGTATTTAGTTTTGTTTATCTTTGCAAAAAAAAGTAAGACAATATAAAGTTATCGTTATTATAAAACAGCACCTGAACTTTCATCTTTGTACTCTAACAGATACATCACCATAGAATACAGAAACAAAATATAGGACAAAGCATTCCAGACTATCAGTTTTGATTGACAGACATTGTAAGCGTGAGCCTACTATTATTCAAAGAATCGTTTCCATTTCCAAATTTTCATTTTCAGTTTCAATTTTCCGACCTATGAACGGTACTTACACTTGACTGATCCTAGTATAAATGCGCGGACGCGGAACAGAACCTGCTCTCAAATAAAAGTAATATAAAAAAGTATATCACTAAGTCTTCTTGATTATATATTAAAAAAAACGAAACTTTTATTCTGATAATATTTTTTAAAGTGAAGGAATATTACTACAAAGTTTTATTGTTTATATATTTGAATTAGGTTATTACTAAGTTTCACTGTTTTTTTGCAAAGTAATCATATTGATCGATTCATTAATTTAATCATGATAGTGTATTTAGTGTGTAGTGTATTATTCCCAAAGAGGGTTGATGTCAGGCAGGCGGCCGGTCGTAAAAATCAATTAGCCAAAACTATTCACATCATGTAAGGCAGACCCTGGCTAAAAGCTGGGATATTGCCAGGTAGAAGAAGAGTGTATTTAAAAACTACCTTATTAAAACAACATACTTAACTCCTAACATAACCTACTTAACTTTTAACTCTATTGTGTACTGTATTAGATTTTCTTAATGTCTGCATATTCACTAAAATAATTAGATTTATACAAACATATTAACAAGATAGTGCGTTTTTAGGATACCTTTCTAAGTTATGTCGCAGACATTGGAACAGATTATCAAAATGAAGCAAACGCATTTGTTCCTCATGATGTCTACAAGTATATGTAACTCATCCAAGTATAAAGACATTGTAAATAGTATATTCATACTTGGACGAGTTAAAATACAACAATGAATAGTTTTTGCAATTGCATACTTTTCTCTCTAATAGATACATATTTAATTCATTTACGCTTATCTGAAGGAATATAAATATTTATATTTATTAACTTTCACATTATCTTTTTCTTTTAGCTCTCTTTTCCACAACCACTTTTATAAGGCTTTATTTCTGTTATAATCAAACATAATAGAAGATTATGCTTAATAATCTAATATAGAAAATTGCTTTAATAATACATTGTATTTCTTTAAAGTTTTATTTTAATTTCATGTTAATACAAAATTGACAATTTATTTTGATATAACATATTTGATGTTTTATGTTACTACTATAGATATATTATTTTATTGTCTAGATATTTATGCTTTTTTAATTTTGGCATGTTGTATAGTTAAAGATTCTTAGTAGTAATTAACACAACTTAGTACGAAATACTATAAGTAGTACCTTATCTCAATTCTTATCCGATGTTGTCTTGTTACCTTTATTTTAGTTAGCTTTTAGTTTGTTTCTTAAACCCGCCGGCGCTAGTCGCTACCGGTTGATGGTTATGTATAACAAATGTTTCAAGTTCATCCCAGATTTAAACAGTACTCTGAGTATTTGATACTAAACTACTTTGAATAAGTGAAATAAAGAGGCCTACCTCTGACATGAAAATCTATCTACAATTGTTCACTTCCAAAATACTATATCACATTTTGCTTAAAATCTGTATTTTTTAATTTCTATTCAATAATTACTGGCTCCTGTATCTATCATTTACTACATTTTATCACTCATTAGCTTTAAAAATGCGAATTTTTATATTATAAGGAGATTTGTTTGTTGAAGTTTATTACTTTTTGAAGCAATAAGTATTAGGCTTATGTCAATGAATTCTAGATTATAATTTTAGGCAAAGACCTAATCTACAAGGAACCTAGATTTTATCGAAGGTATCGTTCCTGCGGGAATACGGTTTACAGTCGTATTTGTATAAAGATACGTGACAAACGATAGACGGCGTTGCCGGGTGGTTATCATATTTTTAGTTAGCACAATCGTTTCTCTCTCAATCCAATTCTCGTGGACCATGACGGGGTCTACTTTGTAACATATATTTTAGTTGATTTAGAGTTTTAAAGTTTTAACGGTGTTTTAGATATTTTAAATACTCAACGATACTTACATCATGCGAATAATTGTGTACCTACACTAATAGAAATGATATCTGTACTCGTACACATATTCTCTTAAATACCACC
>JAAAKD020000024.1:5991435-6006410 GCA_010014825.2 Danaus melanippus
GATTTACATCCGCACTGATCGCAAGTGCTCTCAGGTAATACAATTACATACCGGTTAGAATGATGCCGTATTTCAGAATACACTGTTTTTATTTAATATTTTATTGTTATTTAATTTATAGTAATAACAGATTGATATTCTGTTTTCGAATCGTTATGATGTTTTTATTTCACATTGTTTTTCTTGCCATCAATATCCTCTAATGTATGAAGGCTTTTTGAAGCTATAATTTGAATGTATCCATTTTACTCCGGCATATTCATTCTGCAGACGGGAAACCTTGCTTGGTTATAATACTTGTGTCGTCGTACTCCACCACATGTTTTGTCTGATTTTACTTAATAATTTATGTATAAATTATATATATTTTTAGAACACTATAAATTGTACTCAAATTTGCAGTTATAATTAACACAGTGAAGACATTTTAGTTTCCTTCAATTTATCTATAGTGATTAAGATATTTTGAAGATATTTTGAGGATTTTTTGTTGTTTTTATTTCTTTTATATTGTTTACATATTTTGAAAAATTATTTAAGTACATATTTTAGAATAGCCTTTGTTTTGTCTCTACTTGAAACTTGGCTCTCAGTGAGACGTTGCTAGTGTATATTATCGTCTTTGTACAGATTTCAGATTATACACAAACAGCCTGTAGTACGCATGTACCGTCTGTTACCCCCGACATCGACTGCTTACAATAAAGTTAATTTTTTATACTAGTCGTCTAAATACAACAAATAATCTCATTTCAGATACAGAAAAGTATTTTGTGTTAAATATTACACTTACTATGTAGTAAAAGACTAAGGCAAATTGTATATTAAGAGAAGGTTTTCTATGTTTTGGAATTTGTAAATAATTTTATAATTTCATAATTACACACAATTTTATAATTGTTTCACATATTTTAACACTGAATTTGGAAAAGTGTAGAAACAACAAACATAAAATTTAAAAACCTTCATCATCATTTATTTGTTATATGGGTTAAGAGAAGAAACTGTTTCTTTTCGCTGTTTTATAACCTTTTTTATATTACTGTTACACTTTTAAATCTAATAGAACTGCTAAAATTACACATGAATAAACCTTTTCTTAATTTAAAATTGCAATATCAACACAAATAATTCAAACACGTATATTTGATGAGTAAGAATAATAATGCAATAAAGTATATTGATAAATACTTGAAACAATTAAAAAAATACATATTTTCTTTACAAAACCTAGTTCTCGGACAATAACGTAATATTTGAATATATGTATATACAAAATTAAATAACTCCAGCCCTAGATTGTTGCGGGTAATCGGAGTGTAGTATTATCATGTCACATTGTGACTTAAGTGGGATTGAGTATCTATGGATATTTCAAGTACCTCTGAAATAAAAAGTGCTTAGTATTTTTTTGCGATGTGAATATGAATATATATATGAAATACATACATACGTTCAATAGTATGTAAACAAACGTTGATCCGACGAAATATGTGTTATACTGATTTTAATATTATAATTGTAAGTGAGTCCTCATGATTACATTTTAATAATTTCTCTTTAAAATATTAAATATTTATAGCTGTATTATTCAAATTATGATCTTTATTTCTTAACTATACTTATTTCTTTTTTTTTGTTCGCACTCCGATAGCTTTATTTTCTCCAAAAAGTAGAAAGATATTAAGTCACTATTAGTTGACGTGACTCCTTAAAGAAAAAAAAATTAATGTAATGTACCCACAAAACATAGTGTTAAATATCTGTCATTATTTTCACTGGGTCACAACATAATGCTAAATAAAAAAAATATGGAGTAAAAAAGTTTATTTACATGAATTTACAAGAAGCCAGTCATGCGGTTACTGTTCCCGTAGCTTTTAAATGCATCCGAGCACGCAGCTAGGGTCGTAGTCATTCGTGGGCAACGGTAGCAGCAATTACATACTTGCATAGTGGCTAAGAAATTTCTATTAATCAAGAACGCTCTTGTAAAAAAATATCTTACGTTTAAATGTACTTTACATTTATTTAAACTGAAAGGATTGTAATAAAATAATTTATGTATATTTTAATTCTTAATGAATTCCACGTAGACTGAAGATAAAGATCAGCTCAAGCGTTTTATATCTCAAAGAATAAAAACTAAAAATCTATATATTTAATTTCTTTCAGTTTTAATACTTTGTCATATTCATAATGTTTTCAATTTGCAAACATTTATTTGAAATTTATAATAAGACTTTAATATAATCTTTGTATCTGATAATCAACTTATTTAAAAATGCAAGAAAATTGTACGTGTCAGTATGTCAATAGGTTTAATGGATTTCTTAATAGTTTATAATTGGATGAAAATAATATCTACAATACTATTTATTCTCTCACTAAAACACATTGAAATAATTATTCGCAATCGTCTCTGTAAATTCTAAATATTGCTATCAACATCTTAATCAAAGACCAAAATAAAACATTCTTGGAGTATATAGTGATTTATAAATGAGTATTAGAAATCTATTCCACTTTATAAAAGTTATTTGTTAACTAGATAAGTTTTATTTTTAATTTTATTATAATGGAAATTTGTTATCTTACTTTTTATCTAAATTTATTTCGGTATTATAGTATTTGTTTCACAGCCTAATCCTATATTAAATATATGTATCTTTTAACCACCATTAAAATCATCACAACCCGTAATCAGTTCATCGTGGGAATCATTTTTGAATAGTCGTAATTATGGTTTTAACATTAAAGCGGTGTTAAGCCATTCCTTATATTAAAATTCATATACACAAAAATTATGAAATTAAAAATCCATCGACACGAGCAGAATTTGAACTTGCGACCTCCGGAAAAACACGGTCCAGGTCCTTTTATTAATTAATCTATCTTGCCTTAATTCGAGTATTTACATACAGAGAAAGAGGTGTTACCTATTAGAATTTCCTAACCTAATTTTTCCTAACCTAACTTTACAGTGTAGGTATGACAAAAGCTTAATTTATATTCCAGGGTGCACGTTCGAATCATGCTCGAACAGATGAATTTTTCATTCTATATTTTCTAATTTAAATTTTAATGCCTTTAATAATTGATACTATTTATAGCACATGGATTTGACGGCCAGATAAAGTCATTTTTATATGAAGAAAAGACAATTTTTTTTTTAAATTAAAAATTACCTATCAAATAATTATAAGATAGAATCGAATATATGTAACTACATTATTAATGGAAAATAAGCGAACAGGCTATTTGCATGCAGGACCTGTACCGTTTAAAACAGCTAAAAGCCTGCGGCATAACATTTAAAAACATGCCATTTTGTCATAGCTAATAACTCCAAAAAGCCATCATCAACCCCTAAAAAATTCAGCACTAGAGCGAGGGAAATAGCGGAGAGCGTTTAACTGAGTGCCGTTTACTCATTGGACTAATTATTTATAAATTGTTGCCAATTCATTCGTTTGCACAAATTTAACGATAACTTACTTTCTTTCGTTCGTTAAAGCAATACTCAAATCTTATATCTTTAAAGAGATTGTTTAAAATTTTATGTTACGTATATCTTGTTTACAGGTCGTATTAACGAACGAACCTTCCGTGTGAAACGTTAAAACTTTTAATTATTTTTGTGGGAACTTGAAGAAACGGCGGACATAAAACCGTATGCATTCTTTCTCGCAAACTGTAAGTGCCTTGTTTTAAAGTGTTGTAAAACAAGCGTAACCGACGCTAGTATGCTATATCTCAAATATGAGGATCTTTCAACCTCTTCTCTTTACTTTACGGTCCTCTTATTAGTATTTTTCACGAATACAACTACGTTTTATATAAGACAGACGGCTGTATGCTCAACTAAAATAAGGTGGAAAAAATTTAATTTTCATTTATTTTGATACTTATGCATTTCTTTATTACCAAACTTGTCCTGATAATTGAATTTTTCCATGACAGTTAAAATATTAGTCCCAAATTTAAAAGAAAGGGAAAGGAGTAACAGGTTTTGGTTAGGATACTTTCTTCTACTAATCTATCTTTTCAAGGCGATTCTTTTACTCTGATAGCGTTTCATTGTATTGATAAAGTCCAACAGTACATGAGCTCATATATATAAACAATGACTAGGCTGAACCAAATTTTCTGTGCTTAATTATGGTTAACATTTATTTCAGAAATACATATTTCGTCCAGCTACCCAAAAGCAGAATATTCAAAACACTTAAAGTAATGAAAAGTTTCCTATTATCACCTCTGTATACTATATTTACTCGAACATATATTAATAATGTGTGATCAAAAATTACATTAAACGACCTGCCTACCATCAACATAATAGGATGAAACGAATTCCAATTACGCAGTACAACTTCATACTTAAAATATACTAAAGGTGGTCAATTATATTAACTTAAAGTATGACTGGTCACATATAAAATTAAATCCTTGTATTAATTAGCTGTACCTATTTTCACATCGTTGATACATAATGTTGGAATGGTCGTTCCATGTTCATAACATTATAATATTGAAATCAGAAGCTCAAACAACAATCGACTCATTGACTCATTAGGTCGTTAATGATACAATAAAAAAATAAAATCTTTTGTCCTTACTCTATACCGATATTAAAGTATGATGATTGTTAATTATATTTTTTGTGAACTAGTAAGTATGCAATTATTATTTAATTATATTCGTAATTATCGATGCACCAGATAAATGTAAATGCTTAACAGACCATAAGTATATGATAGAAATGTTAAATTCACATTAGCTTTGCGTAGAGAAACGCGTAAATAAAATACGGTTTGAAAACAGAAAAAAACAAACGCATCCCCGACACGTTCCAAGTGAATCTCAGAAATGATAAAGTTGTTTGTGAAATTGCCGACATACGAAATTGTACAAAACTTTGCTATAGCTTTTGAAATAAGTAACTAGCTAGTGTTAATATTTCGCTCTTTGTGATTCCGCTCAACGAGACTGTATATGACGGGTATGTCGAACTCCTTTTATAAGTTAATTCCTGTCTCATGCACAATCCGTAAACTTTTGAGTGCTATCTTACTCGCTTTGAATGAAAAATTGTTCATTTTAAGTTAAGTGTTTTGAACAATTTATAGTCAATAGGGACCGATCGCATCATGAGTTTTATCTCATAATAATATTTCCTTTCGGTCACATTTTCTTCGATTGCTTAGGTATATATTATTTGTAAATTTATTTTTAAAGATTTTTAATTATAATATGTTTCACAATTTATCTCAGCGCTACCTTATTGGTAAGATGCTGTTCTTTGTTAACTTGTAAAGTGTATTCATAATACGCTTTTTGTGTTAGTTTCAGAGAAGAAAGGAATCACGTATCCCGCTTGGTTTGTTTTCAAATTAAGGTTGTCTTTCGTCTGCTTATTAAATAGCATTAGATATCCTGAAAAAGATAAGAAACTATTTACTTTATCTCCTAATCACATGGCAGAATGATATTGTGATATTTTATAATGCTAATTTCATGTCAAATTGCTATCTGAATATACGTTGCCTGGAGAGGACTTTGAATGTGTTGTTCCGGTCTTTGATGGTGTTTGAATATACCTTATGGGGCATCGTTTACTGGATAAAAGTGTATAAAATTTATGTATTATACTTTGATATAATTTCGTATAAAGAGATAACCAGGTTCAAAGGAATGCTTTCAAAGTGGTTTACCTGGCGAGCATATTTAAGTTTCATGAAGTGAGGAAATGGAAAATAAATTGGATTTGAATGAGTATCTTAAAGCTACATGAGGCAATATTTACTTTGTTTCCCGCCAGGATTAGCGACTCCGTTATTATTCATACCTGGTAGTGCAAAATTCAGGCTTACGCGTTTTAAATTTTTTTTGCTCTATAAAAATTTATTACGTCACTTATCACATACACAACAAGATATTGTTTCATATAATGAGATTGATTTTTTTAATTCTAGCTTGTAATCCATTAATTTAACTCAACTTATCAAATGTAGAATAGTACCCGTTATTATGAGATAAATTATAATTAAAGTGACTTAATTTGAAATGTATTAAGTGAAGTATTTATAATAATAAAAAGATATTTTTAATACAAGCGTATCGTTATAATGATAAAAGCTCTTTCTGTTAGAATTATAAAATAAATAGAAGAATGAAAACAAAGAACTTGAATACTTATTTAAAAAAAGAAAAATAATCACAGAGATAACGAATGCACATCTTGTAGCATCAACATATAGGCGAGGTTAGTTATTAAGCAGACTTTCTGATACAATGGAAAATACATTAACAGAGCAACTTGGCCTGACGCATTCCAATGAAGAGTTTCAAACATTTTCACCAAACTTTTCTATATACGAAGCGCTATTGAAAGCCTTTCCAGAGATTAACACGTGATGTGATAATACGCGTAAGGATTATTCACACGGAGAGTGCGAAGTTCTTACTCTTCTTATTATAATGTATTCGGAAACGGTGAAAAATACTAGGGATAGTCAAAAGTTCGCACTTCAGATTGGTTGTTATGAAATTGAAATCACTAAAATACAACGTATCTATACGCTCTGTATATTGTGTTTTGCTTGACAAAATTTTATTAAACAATTTTTAACAGCTCATTATAGAAATAGAGAACAGCTAAAATTTTCTCATCCGTAACTCATGTACATCTGTTGATGACATAATATAAAGAAACAATTTTAAATTATGACCTGTCTAAAAAGTTCTATAAAGAGAAATATTAAATAAAAAATAGTTTTCTAGTCGAATGTCTTGACATGAAATTGTCTTTATGACGGTTTTTTTAAATATATTATTATTCTTAAAAAAATATTTTAAGAAACAAATAGAAAGATAAAATATCATAAAGTTGGAAAACACCTAACATTTTTTTATAAATATTTGGTTTATAGTTATACATTTTTGTTTAATCAATAGATTCACGTAAAAATATATCTAATTTTAAAAGTGATTTTAGTTTAACATTAACGTTCTAATCAATTGATTAATAGTTTTTGGACAATGCTTTGCAGGTGAAAGCAATAGTGCCTAAGTGGAGTCATCCCGCTAACTAGATCTTTGAACTCTGTTTTGGACTCCGGTTTGATAAGGTTTGTTGTTAGTTATATAGAATTGCGGAACAGTTCTTTGTTTCACAACTTGCTAACTAGCTGACGGTTCCTGCCACTTCAAATATACATATCGTGGTAATATTAATATTATCACTAATGATGATGCAATATCTTTCTAAAAAGATGTAAAAAATTTACTTGAAACAGTTATAGATACATTGTTCATGAATAACACATATGTACATACATATATGTATATTTTTTAATCTTTTAATTAAATAATGAATGTTAAATTGCTATCAATTTTATTTACATATTTTCTGATTGATTTTTTATTTTTGACTTTTTAAAGACTCAAAACTTGAGTTAGCAAAAAATAAAAAAATTTGCTTTCTTTATGTAACATCAGATGTTTTGGAATCAAAGAACACATTTAACATGTAAGTCAATTTAAAATACAATACATTAAAAGCATTACTTCCGAATAAATAAACACATTTAATTTTCTCATCAACATTTTACAAGTGATTGGAGACTGAAAAAAGCAATCTTGGTTATCGTTGGCCGCGGCACCGGCATCAAGTAAACAGCCGGCTTCGTCCTGCATTTCAATCGAGTCTATTTGTATTTTATTGGAGACGACTCGGGGCCAAGCGCCACGGACCAAAGCTTTATGTTTTATTGAGTTCTTTTTATGAGCCTCACTCAATAATAGAGTCCGATATTAACAGGAACGGAACTGTTTAATTAGTAGCTTTCATTAACTTATGTAGGTCAAATTTTTAACTTTTCTTTCGTGTACTTTTTTATATTTTTTTAATATTTTCTTATTGTTATTGTACCCTATTATAAATAGGTATTAATTTTTGTATTCGTTATAAAATTTGCATAGAAAAAAATCGCTATCTTCTCCAAAGTATAACATCTTAATGTCTTTATTAGAGTCGTTCGTGTTGACACATGGTTATTTATGAACACGCAACTGCTGGAATAATTGAGGTGTACATTTTCACTTTGTTCCGTTTCCATTCGATTAAAATCGTTGTACCTCACCTGTATACAACCTATTCGGCGTTTACTAAACGATTTGAACAGTTCGACGGTTTGAGCATCCAAGCGCGCATTTTTTTTTTTGTTAAATACATTGCAACCAAATCCTTTCTTTTGAATTTAAAATATGAAAATTATTGCATTATATAAAAGAAGCAGAATTTTTGAGGGATAAAGCAGAGTTAAACTAATAGTTTGCAATTTTGATGTGAATGGTATTTCAAAAGTCGTATACATAAAAACGCATCGCAAGTAAGAGCTGAAAATAAAAAGTTTGAACTGTAAATATAGTTAAGCAGTTGTCATCAAAATAATTTCAAACGTAAGTTTATAACGTTTAGTTACAGGGTAGTTTAAATTATATTGGCTACTGGGTCTCGCAAGTCATCTAAGTACATTTTATGAGCATATAATAAAACTTTTATCGTGTAACAGTAAAGAAGCAATCAGTCCGCTGGATATTGAACTGCCAAGTCCATAAACACGTGTATTTTTATATATTAAGCTAACCATATATTATATATTCCGAAAAGAGATTAAGCGAGCTCAATGTATAATTGTCGAGAGTAGCCCAAGTTGGCCCAAGCATCGTCCTTGAGGCTACAGTTATAGCCCGTGGACAGTTATGCAATGCGTAGCGATATCCCGCCAACAACGCCGCTGTCACGCACGGCGCGCGCTCCGTTTGGCGAGGATTTACCGACCTATACTAATATGTTTGTGAGACTGTCCATCTCTGTCAACAATCGATAAACGTCTCGTTCCGTGGAATTATGAAACTATTGTAAATAATTATAAATACCATATACAAATACATATATGTTTCGTTTAGTTTTTGTTAATTTAACATTCATATTTCATCTTTGAATCGTTATACGTTTACTGAATAAAATCCAAATGTTCGTATTCGACACGTCGTATGTTTAAAGTTAAGCATATAACACACATTCCCACGTATCACACAACCAGGTAGTTATGTTGTTAAAATTGTGTTCATCACAACACAGCTAATCCAACTTTATACGAGTTCTAAAAACAGTAGGTAAACAATGGCCTAACTTATAATAGTGTGTTCGATGCAATTGGCAGCTAATTTGTAGCACAACCAACGTTGCATTGTGACGATTTTTAAATTTTCTTCTTTTTTCTATTTGAAAATTACTTTCGTATGACGTACGTTTTAATTTAAGTATTCTGATTGCTGTTGAAGTAAAAGTTAATAAGCATTATATTTTTAAATTACTTGTATCCCATAATTATGTATAGAATTAGTTTAGAGGATTACCGAACTTACTTCAACCATAAAACGTATTGACAGCGTAAATTTCAGAAGTACCATAAAGTTGTTATATTAAGAGAAGTCGTAGAATCTTGGAAGGTGCGATTATTATATTTCTATGAGAATTTCGCAATCCCTGGCCACGTCCGTCCGTAAAGCAATAAAATTCTAGTTGTGTCATAATATTCATATGTGATGAACTCGTGATATTAAAGTTAGTGATTCACTTCGAAGTTGTATATTAAAATTTTTGTTTTCATTAAAAATATTGATGTTTTAAAAATCAATAAATATCATAATATGAAATTAAACTGAGTACAGTCTCACAGAGCAGTCACGCCAAACTTAATTTTGCTATGATAACGAATAAATGATGCGCCATTTGACGATTCACAGTCAACTAATACGTGTGATTCCAATTACGATTGCTATTGGACGGTATAAACAAACACACATATTTATACTAACAATTTAACCTTAACATTTAAATGTCTTGCCTTCCTCTTTGTAATACTAGAATTTATAGCAAGGTTTTGCCAACCGTAACAGAACGCCCGAAGGTTGTATAATGAAAACTAAAAATAAACTGTTTATTTCTTATCAAACATACAAACTCCATAGCATAAAATAAATTGTCATACAAAAACCTAAAACACATTTCAGATGTTATATTAGATTGAGTATTGATAGCAATAAAATGTTTACAGTACGCCCGATGATCGACTAATTCAATAAAGATAGCGCTCCTTTGATATGTCGAACGGTTATTTTGTTTTTGCGATTCATATTAATTTTATAAATAATTAATAAAGCATATTTCGTTCTATAAGTGCCGACAGATGGAAATGCACTCGGCAAATTGAGTGAAAACCGCAATCGGGAAAAGGCTAAATACCTGCTAATGATGGTTCGATTGAAGCTTTTAACTTTATTGGAGCTAATATAAAAAGAATGTGACAAAATATTAATTGCGGTCGTTATAATAGGAATACGTTTTAATGCAAAAAATATAATAGCGAAGTAGAGGGAATTCATTAAGGGGATAATGTTATTGATAATCTGCAGCTTTAAATAAAGGATGAATGAAAAATGTTATTTAATTGTCAATCTATTCTAGACTAAATTTAACACCCGTAGACATTTATACCAAAACTAATGAGATAGAAGTAATAGTTTAGTTGTGAAAGAAATATGAAAAATAATCAAAAGGCTGTTGAATTCTTAGTTTTAATGTTTATCAATATTTTTTTTAATTTTTTAATACTACAACGAATACTGACATTAGGCTTAATTAATTAACGCATTTTTTATCCTGAAAGCAAAAGTCACTGTATGTACATAAAAAAACACGTTCATAGATTTAAAGAAACTTATGAGTAATAGTTTGGAATTAATGAAAATTTTAAAAACGTCTTAAAGTATTAATTATTACATTGTATGATTGTTTCTCTTTATTTATATTTGAACGTTGAAAAATAAATTAATTCTGTAGCCAAGCTTGAGACCTAAAACGTATTAAAAATAGCAAAACGGAGTGTAAGCGACCGGCAACATTGCGGTACTGAATTTAAAATTAACGTTATCACAAACAGAAAGTCTTGTTATCATCAATATAACACAAAATGGTTATACACATATAATAATAGTATCGAGGTGAAAATAACAAATGAATATCTGGCTGAAGCACATGAGCAATCACATAAGTAATCGTTTAATTAATTCTTTAAAAATTACTGTTGATTTTTTTATATAAAAAATAAATATATGTTAACCTAATATTTTTTCATTGTTATAATTTTTGCAAGACATCAAAGTGTATCAACTTTAATTAATATAAAACCTTCGTTCCTTATATCAATGACGTACGAATGACGTACAAACGATTTTCAAAATAGATAATTTACTTGTCCTTTGATATTAATAAATATTTTCATAGTTTAGATATGCTACATCTGTTCTTAAATATTCATCTCTATTTTTTTTAATAATCACGTGATCTCACTTTGAAAATTTTCATAATAAAAAATCAATAATATCTTTTTAATACGAAGTCTTTGTGACAAAACATTGTTATTAGGATCCAATCTCATTATAATATAGGCACTTCATAAAAATATCTTTTTCGCTCTTTCTGTCGCAATTTCCGCATAAGTGTATCTCATGAATTTAGACAAAATATTCCATAAAGGAAGCACAAAATCTGTCACGAAAATACTTACGCTTAAACAAAGTAAAACTGTGAAGCAAAGTTCGGCCAGGTTTCTATGACGAAACAAGTGAGTCTGAAAACAAAAACTATTAAGGCTGATTCTCGCGGCTCGCTGAATTGTAGGTGAGATTCGTTGGATAATAATTTTCATTTGCCGTTTAAATCCACTTAATACTAAACCTTTACCTGGTTTGTATAGGAGAGTACCCATTTAGCATAGACTTATATTAGATGAAGACGACATTTATACATATTATATATATATTTTTTAAATTATAGCATTTATACTGAAAATGTATTTCTAGTCGTCTTTTTCTATATTTGACAAACAAGGGACAAAACAATTAAAAGTGGTCATGTCGGCATCGAAATTAAGCCTTGCGGCGAATCCGCATCCGTCGTAATAAAACACATGCAAAGTTTTTCTTTGCTAAGCGAGCAGTGGTCGTAGCAAACGGAAGCGAAGCAACAGGCTTGATTAAAACATGTGTTTACAGAACGCACGTCCTCTCTGTTTAAATGCAATAATATGAACGACTCCGCTTTAACATTGCTATCATTGCTCTACTTTGATGCTGTTTTAGAATATGTTCGTTGATTCTCCCTCTACCCGTACAGTACAGTATGAACAGTAATTTCAAATTTTAATAATCTTAAGTGCTTATTTTGCTGTAAATCTAGAACTAGATTTTAATGAATAGGATAATGAAAAATGTTTCATTTCGGTATGAGCATCCACTTACGTTAACTGAATTTGCCGACGTCATAAAAATTATTATTACTAGAACTTCGTTGTGTATTCAGTGACGAGGAAAATAAAAGTGTTTGTAATTAACTTATACGTTAACAGCTAAATCAATTAGCGAGGTGTAGATTTTCCTCTACTCGTTTACTTATTTGCAGCTTTCGAGGAATGCTTACACTTCTTTGATCGTTTCCTATCTATTACCTATTTGAATTCCTAATCTAGCACATTTTAATAGTCTTTACATTAGAACATTCCTTTAGCAAATTGATTGGTAGTTTCTCGTTGCACGTAACATACATGTCAGCACATTTTACGTCTGTAAATTATGGTTTTACGATCGAAAATCATTTTTATGTTTTCCCAAGAATTTAATATGACGCTAGCTATGCTCTGCACATTCGCTCTTTTATTGCGCTGTAATTTTATTGTTTTCTCAATTTTTATTAACTATCAACTACTACCAACTTGGCATTAAAATTCTATCCCTCTATAATCAATTCAAATAATTTGTAAACTTACTTTATTTGGTTTATTCATGTATAATACGACATAAAAGTACCTGGTAAGATTCTATAAATTGTGTTTTGCAAAATTAACGGGAACTTTTTTACTCTTCAAAGGAGTTAACAGTTTTTAAAACAGCTCGGCGGTTAATTCTTTTCCTCTACCGCACTATGCTTTTTCACTGTCTATTAAAATTTCATACTAAGCCCTGAAGCGCGATGCTTTTATTTCCTTTATGATCAGAAGCTAGATAATTACTTACAAATAACAAATAATAATGTTTAGCTTAACAATTATTAAAAATTTATAGATCATTGAATCTAATCTATTCTTTTTAGAAGAATTATAATACTGTACAAAAAAATCTTAAGTGTCTCGCATAAGACTTTGCTTTTAATTTTATAAATTTTGGGTTAAATTAATGTAGCTTTTAATTATTTCGTTTCAACTTTTTTATACTATGACTTCATTCGCACGGCAAATTCTTATTACTTTATAGGTTTTGTTAAATATTACAATCGCAGTTATTTTGATTTTACTGTGTCTTGGCAACGGTATCTTAGCAAATAATATTAGTCCGCCATAATGTTAATCAATGTTTTGTAGTGTGTACGTAGTATTGTATAAAAGTTTTTTTTTTTGTTTTAAAATAGGTATTTTTCGCTAACAATAGTAAAATGGATGTGAAAAGGACAGTAGGTATTTCTCCAAACTCAGAGTGTTTAAAGGGAACTGTTTCGTGCCAATGTGAATTAGGTCGAGAGAAATTGCTAACCGCTCCGCCTTACAAACGTAACTCATCTCCAATTGAAGATGATATAAAATCACGTCTACAAACAGCACCGTGTGCAAGAGAACTCGAACAATATAAATGCCCAGTCAGCCATATTCCAGTGAATTTCAAATCGCCTCTGCACCCTAACGAAGTGTTTAACAAAGTCTTCCCGTCAAATACCCCAATTAAACTAGTTAAACGCAAATTAGCTAAACTATTATCCATTTCAAATAGCAATCTTTTATTAACCAAAAATAGGAATGTGTTAAAGGAAACAAGCCTTCTTTCTGAACTAAAAACTGATGCTTTAGGAAATCTTTTTATAGATGTTTTTACTAAAGATTCCGAAGAGTTTTCTTTATCGTCTATACCCAAGGAGTCATACGTTCATGAACTTTTACAAGCAATGATGCCAAAAAAAAAGACTATGCCATTCATTGCCATTAAATTTAGGGTACATAATCAAAACAATGCGTTCACGAGGTCGTACCACTCAATAATGAAAGTTCACGAGGTGAAGAAAAATTTAGCGGGTATATTTCAAACAGCTCCCGATAATATTGTAATCCTAAGACAAAATCGCCCTTTGAAAGATCGCATGGCACTTTTGGACCTGGATTATGATAAATATGGCATCGTTGAAGTGGATCTATTTACTAAAAACAATGACACTCTTAACCTGGACAAGCTTTACAAAGAATCGCCAATGACTGACGTGTTGACTGTAACAGTTCCGTTCGGGAGCACCCTTAAACATATAAACGTTGAAATATTTTCAGAACCGATGCGTAAACCCTTTTTAGGTGGTTATCGAAATGTACACACAGGTAAGCTATAGATTTATTTTGGTCAGGGTTTTATTTTATCATTTTGACTATATTAAAATATGTACCTACCTGTACATTGACTATATGTTTTACTTGTGAATAATTATTCACAACTTCAACTTCATTTGTATGTTGCTTTGGTTGTAATGAATAGGCTCAAAAACTACTGGACCGATTTTAAAAATGATTCATCGTTCCAAAGCTACGTTATCCACGAGTATCCACATAGCCTAAATTTTATTTTGGAAAAAATAGGGTTCCTTAGATATCTGGGTTTTTCTCACACAAGGTGTAAAAAATCAATCAGAAAACTTTCTTATATTGCGCGTGATGCCTAAACTATAAAATATAGTAGTATATAACAGTGGCGTGCACAGAGATTCTGGGTAGGGTAAGCAGAATATGTTTGAGAAAAGTAATACCAATTTTAATAATTTCATCCTCTAAAACATTGATAATAATGAGATCTTTCCCAGGTATTCATTTAAA
>JAAAKD020000024.1:6086480-6106101 GCA_010014825.2 Danaus melanippus
AAATCGTCAAGGGAACCGGTAGCTTTCATAACTAAGCCAGAGAGCCCATTACCCACCGTCTTATTTACTTGCAAATGGAATGGATAAGGTTTCCATTATGGAGAGGTCTAATGATTACGATTAAGACGTCAAGACATCCATTATCTTCCCCTCATCTGTAAATTCATTAAGATCGGACGTGCTTTGATGAGGGTAGTCAGTAATTACATACATATCTTTGATACGCCGCCTCAAGCAGCTCTGAATAAATATGTATTGGTTTATTCTACCTATAGGTAGGGATATATATAAACATGGGCGTCTAACTGATTCATTGAATGACGAAGATGTTTTGATTAAATTAGTTCTATACTTTCCTATTAACCTATATGGATAAATTTTTGGTACATGAAATTTTCTAAGACATTTTTTTTAAAGAAAATGACTCAAAGAAATATCTTTATATTATTTATACCCTGATGACGACACCGTCTGAGCTTTTTTTATAATTCAAAACGAAACTACAATACCTAATACTGAAAACAATAGCCATTATTAAAAAATAAAAACTAAACGCGGTCAATATTAAAAGACGGTTTGTCAAGGCTGGCACACAGAGGACTTGTGTATTTTAGTTCTAAGAAACGTATTCAATGCTGCCAACTTTTCACGTTATAAAAAAAATAACGCACACTAAAATTCTCACGCAATCCTGCCAACCTGATATGATACTGTATAAAAAAAGACACGCACACTAAAGCATTCAGCCGGTTCGGGTCGTCACAAAATGGCGGCCGTAAAAACATGTGAAGAGTGAGTTACGGTCGCCGGTGTGGGTCGCTAGTGAGGGGACTGGCAGTGGGGTGCCGGGGGGAAAGGGGACGAGCCAATGGCGTCTCGCTGAATGAGCAAGCGGCAATCTCCCGCCAACTCTGCTATTTCTTTTATAGACGTTGTTTTTCTTCGGCTGTTTTCCTGATTTTTTGAAAGAAAATGTTTTGTTTGCTTTGTAAGATAGGAATACAATGTATTTTTAAGTATTGCGGTCGAAATATAGAGCTATCACATTAATGTTCAGATAGATAAGTGACTTGTTTTTAAAGTTCATCTGATGTTAGCTACATTGTAAGCGGTTATAAAATGGTGATTTTATTTTTATTTAAAATATATAAGCACCAAATTCTTATAAGTACTTAGGTACGTCAGAAAGGTTAACTTATATATTTAGGTATATTAATATATAATAAGTACATCGAGTAGTTATAATTTATCATCATTATATGTACCTAAGTTAGATAAGTATGAATGTTTTCACAAAGATAATTCAGTGTAGTAATTTTCTGTCCTCCATACTATAAATTCCGACATTTAATCCTGACAGTCATAAAAAGTAAAAAGTAATTTAGTACAAAACGGAACTCATCAGGAAAGTTGCTGAGTAATAATTTACTTGAAGACGGAGCATGTCTTAACGTCTTGTAATATCTCCACTGACATATTTATTGTTTTCAAGGGTCGAGGGACGTTTTGGGGGGAACTGATGTCTATGGTTACCACCAGATATAGATGTAGATATAACACAAGGGTCGCTGTAACGTTATGTTTTAAATTTCGAACACAAAATGTCAGTTTTTTTAATTTCGCTGTTAAAGACATGACATCTATCTGAATTGTTTTTTTTAATCGAAGGTTCAATTTTATAGAGCCATCAAAATATTTCTGCTGAATTGATAATTGCCCTTGCTTGAGATTTATAACTGTTGATAAAATCTTTAGTTTTATAATATTATTTTTATTATAGCTACCTGAAAGAAATGTAATTAATAAACCTCATTAAATAACTAACTGATGGTATTAAAATCAAATATAAAAGTCTTGTGATGTGTCAATTATTCGTCCTTATATATTGAGTATTAGGTACTCTATAAGTATTACATTTCTGGGGCGTTTTATTTTATAGTCGTGTTCCATACTCGACCGATAATATTTTAATCTCCAAAAGGTAATTAAAAATCCGAACTGTATCTTTTTAGGGCGATGTCAAACATGCTTTTTATATGGCAATAATATAAGATTAAGACATTTAAATAATGAGGATGAAATCACCAAAATACATTCTCGTGTGCGGTTAAGGGTGTGTTTATACAGGCGTTGGCGTATGTTAAATTAAAAAGCGGACGCAACGGGTTCTTCAGGGCTATCATGTTGCTGAGCAAAAAATTTTCGATTAATATGTGTATGTAAGTAGAGAAGATAAATATTATATGATTAATTAATTAGAATGTTTATTGAGTTTATAATTTTTGTTTGTTTTATGAAACAATTTCCTGATATCAACGATGATGTTGTGTTATATATCTTATATACATATATATATATATATAAAACCACTATATATATATATATATATATATATATATATATATAGTGGTTTAATTATTTTTGTAAGTTGGTTTGTTTTCTTATATAAAAAAAATTTAACTTTATTTATATATTTATTTATATAATAAAAACTTATTTTAACATCTTAACAAATATTTGAAAGAATTAAATTTAAAAAAAGGTTGTACGATGAGTTTTTTTCGTATATTTTATGAATCATATTAAATTTTAAAATATAAAGGCAGCCCTGAAAATTTCAAGGCGTGGGGCGGAGGGTCGACGACCGCCGCCCGCGCTCAAATATCGCTTGCAATATCTTATGGAGCTTATGTCCGCTTCTAGCTTTATTTTAATTCACGGAAGAAAAGAAAAAAGAGCCATTATAGAGAAAATATTCATATGAAATTCTTAAATACTCCACCAAAACGTTATAATCGAAGTTTAAAATTTCTTTAGAGCAGATGCAATAATAGTTTTTCTTTGGTTTTAAATAGCATCGTTTTATTCGTCCGCCATGCAATCAGCTACCTCTGTATCGGATACAGTAATTACATGCATAAATTACAACGTAGGTATACAGAGAAAATTTATGCTATTTTAATTATAGTTTCCATTAACAATATTAATGATACAGATACATAAAATACCAACTTGTTAATCATAACCACGAATTATATTATTGAATTGAGACGTTTCGCGAAACCGCATTGGATACCTACTGCTCTGTGTCGGTAACACAGCTACTATCCTATAAATAAATACCGGCTCACACACACGTGCACAATATGACGTTGTTTTAAGTTTATTTTATTTTTATACCAGCGGTGGTGCGCACGCGGCCTGTAATTTCGCGCTTCTCGTAGCGCGCAGGCGCGTACAAAGATGGCCGACGCATTTTAATAACGAATAAAGTGAAAATTATATGCCTTATGGATTGATTTTTGACTTTGTGTTGTTGATGATGATACTTCGAGTGGCTTTATAAAGATAACCGACATTATTGCTATGACTCAGTGTCTGCGAGATTTGTCTTACAATAGTGAGTATTAATATATATTTATTGGAATATTTTCTTCCATTGTCTAGGGCTATAATTAATTAAATGAAATATGTTTCGCAAGCATCATGTTATATTGTAAATATTTGACTGAATATTAAACATGATAGCGTTTAGTATCATGAAGCGATCACATTTTTATATGTTTTTTTATTATTTATTTGATTGTAAAAAAATTCAAGAACATTTTCTAGTTCTAATTAATAATGAATGTTAAAAATTATATGAACTTTATCGATCAAATATATTTTTTAATATCCCTTTAATACAAATAATTGTTATAATATCCTACATTATATAAACATTGTTTTATACAAGTCCTGTAGTCGTGATAGACACTACCGTCCTAAGAGTAATTAATGACTCTATTTTCACGATCAGAATTCGTGAGCGAGATACTATACTGAACGTGTATCACGTTGGTATAAAGGTGCCGTTTTCCACCATACATTCCATGCCAAACGTGCTCCTCGCTCTGCGAAATTTTTATCGCAAGCCCGTTATCGTGGCCGATCATAAATCTGTTTTCAAATCGTGAGCCGCCATTACTGGCTAGGATTGTTGCAAGCTCGTGCTGTGTTATTCGATCGATCGAATTCGGACCATGTAATGAGGTAGTAAAGTTTAATTTACTGCAACGTCCAACCTTCATTTGGTACGTTTGGGAATTTAAGGGGTTTATTGTCGCATTGTACCTAAGTATTTGCCAATGCACGTAAAATACTAGAGGCTAGGTTCTTAAAACGCCAGACTTATTTACGGTCCAAGAACGTACGCGGTCTTGAATCGAGGCTGAAAGATAAACTTCACCAATGATATATAGTGTTTACGCTAGTTACGAAACAATTTATAATATCTTATAATAATATGAGAGTTAAATAACTGTAAAATATTTATAACCATTCAATTAATTATGTATATTACATAATATCTAAATTAAATTAATATCAAATATGTGATTATATCAAATTTAAACATTATTACTAATACAATACTAATAACGCGCAATCATAACACAAAATAACCCACTTAACAACCCAGAGACGGATCAATTGTGGGATATTTTCATTTTATTATCAATAATCATTTATAGCGATCTCAGTGAGAACCAATTACTTCTATTAACTTTCCCAATGAGAGCTAACAAACAAATATATAACTATCGTAATAATTTGTAGGTGACATTATTTTATTGCGCTTGACTAACATTAATTTATGACTTATTTTAAATTATAATTAAATGTTAATAATGACCGGACAGCCTTCGTCTTGTCTCTATAAATGATGGAATAATAGAAAAGACTGAAGCGTTTCAATAGTTCTTATCTATTATGATAATATTTGTTTAAAAACGTTGAAATTTCAAACGAATACTGTCACGACCTTATTAAATTATTTATCTATTCAATGGAGTCGGTACCAGCCGATGGAATATAAATTACATATAAGGTGTGTGTCAGTTTTAAATTATAAGTTACGAAACTTTATATATAATGAGTGTTTGACCAACAACGGATACATCGATGTTTGTAAACGTTAATAAATAATTTCAATTTATTATAAAGGTCCTTATATTTTAAATGCATATTTTTTAAATATTTATAAAGGAAAATATTAAATCATTGAATTTGAAACTACCTACCAGTAAAGCTTTGATCTAAGATTGCTTATAAAGATAAGATAATAAGAAATAAAAGTTATATTTTCATTTGAATACTTATAGAAGGACATAACTCTTTTAATTTCTTTGTTAATATTTTAAAATCAATGAAGTACAAAAGATTACGTACAAAATGGCTTATCGAAAATAATTATTTCATAAATAAACGAATGTGATTTTATCATGAAAAGGAAAATTCTTCTCAATCCAATTTCTCGTTCGTATTACAAGTCATTAATTCCCTAACTTCGGACATAATTTACGACTAAGCAGTTATATAAAATGAAAACTTGCGCCCGTAGCTGAATTGTATGATTTATAACATTTTAGAGAGATCTAGCGCAATTAGATCCAGTGCGGGTTCTGCGGGTATGATTTATGATATAAATTGATTCGTTGTCATGAGAGTGAGACTCGGAATTATATACGAGTGACGTTCTGCGGCTCAGGACGTGTAGTAAATGCAAATTGCGGTCAGTCCAAGTGTACTTGAATCACAATGGAGTCTGCAATGCCTAAGATATGCATATTATAACTTGAAAATTGTATTTTATTGAAATTTTTACTATAAATTTACTCTATCCATGATCAAATATTTGTCACATTGTTATTTAACTTTAGCTCAAAATCAAAATAATTAAAATATTAGTTAATCGATACAAATAATTTAACTAATAAAATTTATCCATTTTGTTTGACACAGGATAACTTAGAGTAAATTTTTAAAATTAACTCAAATAAATAATAAAAACACGTTTGTTTCATCGTGTAGATACTTCACAAGAGAATTTCAGAAGAAAATTAAATTTTATATAAGCCATAAATAAATAAAAATATCATACATTCAAAAGTGCTGTGTTATTCTGAACCCATAAAATCGCATCCCTTCAAAACAAGCGGTGATTCATATCAAAATTTGTTCACAAAAGACGGCACATAAAGAAACCTACTTCGAACCGCTGATACGGCGTCACTGCCTGTCGACGCGTCGCTATAACCGATAAACAAATCATAGACTTCACTCAGCCCTCACTATCGCGGCAGTAAAAAACTTAACTATCCGGTAACACGGCACACCTTAAAAATAAATCACAACACTAGTAACGCATTATCAAAATGTGTATGACACGATCGAGGCTTATATCTATCGTGATCACGTTCATCGTGAAGCTATAACAGAACAACGAAACACGCGATATCTGTACCGATACAACGTTCAAACTATTTACATGCTAATGTAATGCCTTCGAAAACGAATACTACTTTCGTTTACCGCAGAATATCAAAATATTTTACCAGTATATTACAACCAGTGTTATGCAAATCGGTTACAATTTAAAAGTTCTGGGGTAACTCGAACGTGGTCCCGGTATTGTTTCATCACAACAGGCGTTTATATTTTAACAAGGGGCTATAATTTACCTAATGCGTATCGATAATTTATGAAAAGATTACGTAACTATTGTGCTATTGTCAGTTAGGGATGAAACTTTCGGTTTCAGCGTACTGATTTGCATAACCGGACGGATCGACAAAGCTCGGAAACCCTTTGAATAATCCTTTTCGTTTCACTTTTAAAATGGTCTCATTGTTGACATTTTGTATGAGCAATAAATAAATCAGGCTTTATTAGTCCCTGAGCATGTGATAAATTGTCAAGAATGTTGCCTTAGATATTATATAAGTTTTTATTCGACTGCTATGTATGTATATCTAGGAGCACACTCATTGGAAAGCTTTACTTAGAACTATCGCGGCGTATGCAAGGTGAATTAGTCTTGTAGTCTTAATTATTTTATTTGGTCCTAATCAAACTATTATCATAAACGTTGAAGTGGTCATTGATGGTGAAATGGTTGAAATAAATGCCAATAACACACGTCATTATGGCGTGTAATATCGTTTTACAACTTTAAGGCAATAAATAAATTGACTGCTGTTTGTAAATTTTATTACGATTTAAAAGTCGTTGACTGTTTGAAACGAATAATTGATTTATGTCGGTTATTAATGTTTATTTAATGCCATGTTAAGTTATATTAAATTTTACAAATTAATTTTGTTAGCCTAATTATAAGCTGCTTGCATAAATACTTTTACTTTATAAGATGGTCTACACCAGTTTGTTATAATGGAAATAGTTTACCTGCTGATATTTAGCACTTTCTATACTTATATTTACACCTATGTTTTTATTGTCCCTTAAATACCTACTTAACATTAAAATATATAAATTCTAATATAAATTCACAAAGTAAATAGTCGAGTTCAAATAAATTCTCAAGAAATTAACTAACAGTCAGTGATAATAGAGAAACGCTTAAATAAATAAGCTTCCATTACAGTGAACTCAATTATAACACTATAAAATATAAAATACAAGCTCAATTACCTAACTATTCATCATGTGAATGTAAATATTTGAATGTATATCTATAATTTATCACACTTGTATGTTAATGATCGGACTTTTCTACAAATGTTTTAGTCTTTTAACACGTGTTAATAACCTATAAAACAGTTTAGTGGTACATAAAAAGTTGGGATTTATAACGAATAACTTATGATCGGTGGACGGGTGCCCGCTTTACAATGTGATTAAAAAATCATTTGTTCTATGGTTCGTATTTCATTGAGTTCCTGTGTCAGATTATTACTTCCGAAAGCAACAAGTTATTGCTGAATTAAATTTGTGTGGTTTTTACAAGCTTTCAAACTTTAGTTGAATTTATTAAAGCTAACTCTCCTTATAATGGTTGAATGGAGTCAATTAAATATTAATGTTCTTTTTTACATTGATAATGTATGAACCGGTGAGATTGTGGTTACATAAAGAGTCCTAAAAAGGAAAGACAAATATCTGGTTACTTTTATGCGTTACATGATAATGCACTTACAGAGAGAGTTACGAACAAGTATTCCCTTAACCAATCCGAAACCTCCGAAAACCGGATTTTTATCCAATAGCAGTCATATCGATAAATTTTATACTTTATTTTTTTCTTTATTATATGTAAAGTAATATACACACAGCATACAGAGCGTAGGTAGTCGAAATAAAGAACCATCACACTAACATTATTAGATTTAAAAAGGATTTGAAATTTATAAGCGACATTAAAAAAAAGTCAAAAATCATATCACCGCTTCATATATAAAACGGCATACGTCGGCGGTTTCGTTAAAAAATTTAATGCAATAAAACGATAAGTGTTCACAAAATGTATATTTTATGATCACTAAATAATAAAATCAATCTTGCATATTCCGGTGCAGAACCATTTAAGTATTGTAGTAGGTGAATATTTGATCGGGAAGGTTCGTCGCACTGTATGAAGGGACATCGGCGTGGGAGCGATATCTGGAACGGGTTGGTCAGTCGTAAACATTCAGAATTAGTGCTCACACTAACCGGTAACAAAAAATGTTTATATTTAGACGACGAGTAATACGAATCCACTGCATACCACTCTGATTTTGAAGCTGTACTTTTATGGTGATTGGGCCGTTACTTTCATGTATTTAGTTACTAATGAATTTTATAATTATACGTATATTCATATACATTAACGTGCAAGTTATTCATTAATTGAATTACAATGTATATATGCTTAACTAATTAGAAGTATATTGTCAGGGGAGTCAATCCGCTTTCACGTCCCTCGACACCAATCAACTGAATGCAGCAATTACATGGACTCACTGTTAGAACTTTTCCCATCAACCTATATAGTTGAATGAAAACATAGAACACCCTCATTTTCTTCCACATGAAACGTCACTTAATAAACTTTATTCATAAAAGGGTTGTGTGTGAAAAGTTCGTGCGGGCTATCAACCCTCAAATAAAAGAATTGAGTCATTAATATTGTCAACTTTTTATTATAGTATTTAAAAAATATACAATATTAGGAAATTTACTGTGGAACGATTTTAACACTTATTATGTAAGTTCGTATAAAGATTTATATTTAGATCTGAAGTTTTCCAAACTTTGGATTCTATTTCGTGAGTTGGAACGCTCTTTTTGCTTTGTCTTTGTCATTTTATAGTTATAATGATATTCAAACATACAAAAATTTATGAAATATATCCGACATTTAATAGTTAACGCTCACAGGCGATTGCTTCCGAACTGAGTTCACAAACACTGTTTTTTTTTTCACAAACAACCAAGGGAATCGCTGGTAGACGGACGTTTTTATTTATGTAATATTTTGTAATTTTTAAATGAGAAGGGTGGATCCCCTCGCTAAAGGGTGGGCTCTAGATGAATGAATTTATTGTCCTCTGTAGATAAACATATCAATTTGTTGCTGTTTTGTAAGCGGCATAAATATGTGTTACAATTGAGGACGAATGCCGCCTCAGTTTACTTGATGACATTTCACTGTGCACTCGTTGTGAATTAAGACTGACTTTATATTCTGTTAAGTTCTCATTCAAACCATTTACAAGAATGTGTCTGAACGCGTTTGCATTCCGTAAGTAACTGTCTATTATATTGTTCAAAAGTATCTCCTAAAAACATTATTAATTTGCTCGTAATTTCATATAATTTTTAATTAAACCTGCCATGCTGTCAAAGCCATTAGGACTAACAGCTACAGTCAACTCGAAAGAAAAAAATAAACTAGCGTCTTATAAATGTAAAAAACAATGTTAATATGTTATATGTTCGAAATTTTTATTAATACCGTCTCAAAAGATACAGACAAGTAATACATATTTTAATGTCATCAAGCGGGAATAGAGAAAAAAGTTTCTATATATTTGTCATTTAAATAAATGACTTACAAATAAACTTGAAATAAGTACATTTTCTTTATTATCTTTATTAGGTTATACCTCCAATTATAAAGGACTGAATAAGTGTATATTTTGCAATTGAGTATGTCCCAATCCCTACCTAAATAAAGGAACGGATCTATTAGTAATATTATCAATGTATCACCTTTTAAGAATATGTTAACGAACGGCTAAACAAATAAGCCATACTATATTTAAACTATCCTGTTCTCTAACCGTATCCGCCAACAGCTTCCTCGTCTAAAAAATATAGAATCTCTCGAGCGATTCTATGCTCAAATCGATTAGAAAGCGAGCGAATAAAATCGATTTTCCCCCAAATCGAATAGCAGTAAAACGTAGGTAGCAGTTTAAACGTCCAGATTGTTTACATGGCGGCGTCACGAGTGTAAACGCTTGTCGATAATTGATGATTTGATTTACAACATCACTAAACAACCGGTGTTTGGGCTATCGTGATACAGAGCCTTTGAATGGTACGCCTTAACAACATTGAATCCAAGCCGATCTATTCTCGTATTATTTGCTCTCTTGTTCTAAAATTATTACACACACCAACATAAAACACATCCAAATATTTCATTACTCATCACGGTATACTTCAATGGGCTCGGATTTTATATAATTAATTTTATATTTCATATAAAATCATATAATAATTTTGTAATTATGATTTGCAGCTGTTATCCAACAAGTTATTATACAGTCGAATATGTTTATAATTTTATTACGTATTCACAACTCAAACAGAACGTTTTCCGAGGCTTATCACGAGTGTTATATTAACAAAATACCGCTCGTCCATTAAAAACACCGTAATCAGGCAATTTAAAGGTCAATAACCACTAAATGCACCCATAACCTTCGATACTATAAATTTTATTCGATAAACAATGAAACAATCGGCCTGTAATGTCACATTTTTGCGGTAGGTTATGGTCTATTGTACCTTTTGTTTTAACGGCAAATTAAAATTAAAACGCTGTTTAAATATATTTTTTTAATGTATTTTCCTCGGCATATTATTTGACAGTGTGAATGAATTAAATTGTGTTTAATAGGTGATTAGTTATTCGGTGGCGCTTAATGACGGTCTCGTAATAAATTCGGTTTAGAGCGCATCAATCATGGATATAAAGATGGATGAATGGATTGATGGATGGATGAATTTATGGATGGATGTATGGATTTTTGACCTCTGTTGCCGGCCGGTAAATTAGTTTTAATGTGTCCATATATCACAAATGAGGCCTACCGCAATACATTACCATTCAAATACACAAACAAAAGTTGATCATTGACACATTGGTAAGACATTCCATGTCCTTGAATAATTTTCTCTTAATTTTTACAGTGAATTGATATATGTAATCATATATATGTATGTAGTTAAAATTAAATTCACTTTAATATCTAGGTATACAGATTTTTTTAACAAGATTCATTATACAACGTAGGTAGATGTATTTTTTTATAATTTATTATAATGCCTTTGGGAAAAGAAAATTATAAAGAATTTTATAACCGCAGCCGTCAACCAAAGGACAACACTAGGAGCTAGGAAATAATAAAACAATTATTTACAACATGAAAAACAAACAGTGATTTTAAACGTCGCTATAATGTATAATGAATCGACTATTAAAATAATATTGAAATTGTTAAATACAATAAGGTCGTTGTGAACCGAGAGTTGTTTAGAGGATATAATATTTGCTTAGTCCACGATAAACTGAAGTGGCCGGGTTGGCTTTCAGTGAAATGTGCACTTAGTAAAGATTATCTCACTGGCGGCTGTAAATTATTGTAAGTGCAGAATATTTATAGACCTGTTTGTTCTACAGCTGCGACTTCAAGGTTTGTCCGTGCAAGGGACGTATTAATGTCCGTGCTATTTGCTGATGATTAAATTCAATACGTACCGGTTTATAACTGATATGCAACCTTATTTATTTAACATTGGAATTATAATTGTAAACCATTGACATAAAACTCCTTTGAGATGTTTTATAATTTTTTTTTGTTCCCAGATCTTAATCAAGATGGTCTAAATAGAACGAAATAAAAAAATCATTGCAGGACGTCGCCTCAAAGGTAATTATATTAATATTTAAAAAGAGTACAAGTTAATTCTATTTCATTATTTAAGCTCATACATTTTTATTTGGCCATCGAATACCAAATGCATTTGACGCCATAACTAGAGTTCATTGGATGCAGCCAAAGTTTTGTTATATAAGCTTTAAAATTCTTTATTCCCCTTCTCAAATCGAGAGAATCCAATCTGCTATCGATGCGACCGCTCTGAACAAAGGAGATAGCGTAACGTTCGCCGATTCCTCTAACTAATGTGGAACTCCTTATGTTAGAAAGAGATACGAGATAAACAAACATGGCGTCGAGGCAAACTGGTATGGCACCTGAAATTCTCGAACACACATTCAAAGATAGACGTCTGTGTGTATTTTTGTTATACGTGAATGTTAAGGGAGGTCCCAAAGAGATCAGATATAAGAAACAGTTTCAATAAATATATTTGGATGAGAAAAATATCCTGTTGTTTTAAATGTAGATGGATATAAATATTTTTTTATTTACTTTTAAATAATCAAGATTGTCATGATTGCGTTTTTTAATTATTAAAGGTTGACCTAAAAAATAATTCACTTAAAAACAATATAATTGCAAGAAATAAATTGAAAATTACAATTCTATCAATTGTAACACGTGTTAATATGAAAGGAATCTAGAGGTGTTTCATTAATATCTGAATTTTAATTTTTCTATTTAAACTGTCCTGAAAGGTTGCGTACATCTCTTTTATTTGACTCAAAAGTTCTTTATATATGATAAAGATGGCGCTGTTACTAAAAGCTTTTGGTGTGTTATAGACTAAAACTGTTGATCTTATATCTTGTTTTGGAAGCTTGTAATTCATGTTAAATAAAAAATATTATTTCTAATATTTTTTTTAATTAAGCATATTTCAGAATAATCTGATCTATTTATTGACTCTGACTTTGTTTTGCAAAAACGCATTTACCTATAGTGTCTTTTATAAAACCATTTTAAATAAAAATGTAATTAAACTGAACTCAAATATTTTCAATTATTTAATCAACGATTATAAAGTTGATTTAAGTAATTACAACTTAATTAATAAAATCTGCTCTACATTTTAATACATTCATAAAACTCTCAGTGCCTGCTACTTAAAACTGTATAGTAGTTCAAGAGTGTGTCGCTAGGTGGTGCTGTTATCAAAATCTAAAAAATATAATAATATCCTTAATTCTCATCTTGCAATCAGTACGTAAACTTTATACTAAAAACTAGGTACCTTCATACCTATTTAACTTTAAAATGTTGGTACTTTTATTACTACTGCCTTTTTTATGTACCTATGTAGGTAGATAGATGTATTTACTTATTGATAATATTTCTTACAAGATAAACACCAATATTTGTACTAATATGTAGGTATAACCAAAACCCTTTATAAAAAGAAAATTGACAATATTCCCCTAGAACTTCATAAATACATAAAATATTTTGCTAAATAATCCCGTACTACCTATAGTTAACTTTGAATCTGAAATAATAAATTAAAATTGTTAGTGGCTTGTGTAAATAAATTTGGTGAGATATGTTATATTTAAAATAAAGATTTTTTCTTTGCTGACATTCCTGATCAAAGCGTCGGCACACGTCTATTAATATGTAAATATTGGGAACAACATAATTAAACTTAACTTGGTCTCAACGTCGATACCTACTGTTTCTATATATTGAAAAACATTATTATAGATTCCTTAGAAAACAATAAATATTAACATCAAAAATACGTAACGGATGACAATACGGCAATAAAATGTCACGGATGTTTCTAAGAACGATATAGTCCAGTTTTGTATGAAAATTCAAATTAGTTTTTTTTGCTAGTAAAGAGAAAGCAACCAGCAGTCAGTACTGTTTAGGATTTTATACGTGAAAGTAGTGCTAGGAGTGATTTTAAAATGTATTATATAACGTTAATGTAAACTTGAATTATCCACTGCGCAAGCGACGGCTGGCGACAAGCCAAGGGTTTTTGGAAGGCTCGAAAAACAGATGGCCGTGGGAATGTGTAAGATTTTTGTCTGTAGTCACATATTATTTTAAGAAAATAACCATACATAATATGTTATCTTTGATCTGTTTTATGTATACGAAGTATGTGAATTGTTGTCTCAATTTATATTTGAAATTATTTTGAAGGTTTTAAAAAATCTATTTTTAGTACGGCCTTTATTAGGTTCCTTGAATTATAATATATGCAGGTACATCGATTTATAAAACATGTAGCTAAGGAAAATAATATAATTATATAGTAATTCAACATAAAAAAAATATGCATATAAATAAATAGGATAAAATGGGTTAAGTATATTTTATTAGAATATGTATGACATGGTGGCGATGAAATATGAATTACAAATCTTTTAGACGTTAATATTAATGTATATATATTTCTAAATTAACATAAATTATGTATGTAATGATACAGATATTTGAAAATTATTTAAGTACAAACTACAGCAAAAGTGTGTCAATGAGTAGGTATCTAATAAAGATAGTACATATTTTCTTATTCATATTTAAAAACGGTTAAACACAGAGTCCATGGCGTGTGGTCCAACATATGTTTTTTTTTTTTAATTACAATAAAAATAAACGTTCTTAAACGACCTTAATTAACTTTACCGCAACTTAATTTATCGCTAAGTATATTCGCATGTGAACAAGTTATAAATTATTCTAAAATTAAAGCCTTTAATATAATTTTAAACACATCAAATCGTTTGAAAATTGCTTTATTATCGTTGTGGATCTCTGAGTTTCATTCATATGGAAATCTCATCTGATTGTTTTTTGATTTATAAGCTACATATATTATATATGCTGATGTTTTTTTAAGTTGTATACATTTCTATTTATCGATCTTTTCACACGACTGTACCAAATAAGATCTTACATCCACAATTATTCTGATAACCGAACCGATGATGCAATCACTGACGACGCGGGTGTTCCAGAGTTCCCGATGAAATATACGTCCGTCGACTAACGTATTTACGGCCCCGCTAATAAGCCAGCCAGGCCTTCTGTTACTACTTATAGATAGGACCGGTATAATTAACGAGAAAAGTGCTTTCCTTACTATTTGCTATCTAGTTTTGATGACTCAATCTATGAAAAGTCTCTTAGCTGGATATATGCATACTCATTTTAGAATAGTCAAGTTATAATTGCTAACTTTTAATACGTTTTCAAGTGAATAAACCTGCAAGCTATTTGTATCTTAAATCGCATTGTTAAATAAAATAATTCGTTTATATTTTTATGTGTTTCCTTACAAGAGGGATGTAAGTGAAAACATATCGGAAGCAGGGAAATCCCAGCAATAACAATAACTCATAGAGTATCGCGCACCCCCCGCTAGATGGCGCTGCGGACATAAGTAATCCATTTATTCTCGGGGCGAGCTTTATGTAGCGAACTCTTAAGGCTCTTATATTGTTTTATATTACTTTTAGTTAAATATCCCCAGTTCATGCCTAAAGCGTCGCCGATGGGATTACAAGGATTTGTTTTGTCTTCAAACGTTATATTTTTAGATGTCTTTAAAAACTTAATTTATCTTCGTCCACAGAGTACATTATAAAAACAACGCACCGTTTAAGAATACGATGAAAATAAATCATAAATTAAAAGATGTGTTTGTTCTGTATTTAATGCGTTACGTAAATAATATAAGCGCTCCAATTTAAGGGAGTAATAAGATCATTGGCAACAGAGAGATATCCGAAGAATTCACCAAGTCATTATCGCTGGCGGGTAGAATATTCAAAGTTACCTTGAGACGGAATTTTGCGGATAAACGCTTTAATTAGATCGCTGTGGAACATTTTGTAATTGTAGCCCGCGGCGTACCATCCACTGTACCTTATAATTATAAAATCGCTTGGTAATAAAATGAACATATTCCGTTCTCTCACCAGACTCGATGAAATTTACATTCGAATAATTATAAAATTCAAATTTATTTTTTTGTTATAAAAAACAATCTAAATAATTTACATACAATGATATTAGTTTCATCTTCAAGTTAATAATAAATGAGCCATACATTATCAGAAAACAGTATTGATAGAGCTCAATGTAATTTAGTTAATAAATTGCGCCTAATAAAATTGTAAACACTTAAAGGTAAGGTAGGTACTAGGGTCATTAAACTTTAGCTTGCAATTTCCCAAAATAAAAGCTACTAAACAGTTCTATTACTGATAGTATCGAATAACAAAGAAAGTTTTTACTGCTCAACTTCCAACTAACTTGACCCGACTTTGCGATTCCACTATAGTACTAAAAGAGTATAACAATGACTACCAACTATAGATTACCTATTTCTTAATAGTATTTAATTTATATTCATTACAATAACATCTGCCAATTAATGTCTGGATCTTTTTATATTATAAATTATTTAAGTATAATTGTTTCACTTAATTTCCACCTGAGTCTTCTTCACCCTCGTGTAACATCGCTGTGTCCGACGTAATTCGTTTTGCCTATAACTTTATAATACGTCTCGATGCAGTAGGCGGTTTTATGTTTGAATTTAAATTGCTACATTTTATAATAATGTCTTTGAGAGATGCCGCTCCCTTCTTATACTTTTTACTCATTTTATTACGTAATTTTGTTAAATCACCTCCGTTTTTCAAGAACCCTCCAACCTGTCTATAAATGTCAATGTATGGAAACAAATGTACCGCTGAAAGAAGTAGTCTATGTATTTTATTTTTATTTTTCATTTCTAACTCAAATAGGTTAAATAGCTATTTGTTAACTATCATTATATAGATCCATTGTTCAATATTATTTTTAGTGCATTAAGACTCCTTGTAACATTGATTGCGCAGGCGCATAAATAAATCAAGAGGATGGAGCTTCGCGTGGAGGTCGTTCAACCCGAACATCTGTTCATACATTTCAGTACCAGACTTATCAAGCTGGAATAAATAACCACTTAAACTTAGCCTGTTATCTGGCTATTGTAAAAACATTAGCCACTTAATTAACTAAGATTATTAAACTAGCCCTCTTGCACCTGATTTGTAGTTAGCGGCATTAAAACCTGTTTATAGTATTATCTAGTACATATAATTTAAGTGTAGGTATATTATAATTACTAATGCTGTTAGTTAGCTAAAATTAACAGTATTTTTTTTAATTTCCAAAACATTCATAAATGGCCAGTAACTTCTGAAACTGTAGGTAATTATAATTATTGATATAGGTATGTAAAGTTCCAGACAAATTTTCATTTCACGTTGGTTATAAAAATTCATGTCAACAGTCTTTTAAATCCAATCATATACAAGGAAAACAGTGATAATAACTATATTGTAATGCACTGCTCGTCGTATTGAGACAGACGGTTTCGTTTAGAAATTTCAATCTCGTCTAAGATATCCGCCAGTCATTCTATAATCCGATATAATAATAGGGAGTGATAATGTCCATATCTCCGCCATATTAGACTCTCTGGGAGGATTGTTCTGATTGGCGCGCCAGGCAACATGGTTGCCGTGCCGCGTATTTATAAAAGGAGCCCGTTTTGGACCCGTTTCTTTCCGAATGCCCGATTACAGCACTCACACGCAAACCATTTCACACCCTGTATAGTGGTAATAAAGTATATATTTGATTGTTATTATGACACACTTGATAATTGCATCGAGATTTTTTTAAATTTGTTAAGGATTTGTTATTTTTGTTATAATCGATCAATGGATTAATATTTTTTTATATAATTTATTTAGTGATGTTTTGCTTTGGGATTTGGTTTATATATTTTTCTGTAATATATTTTATTACTAGCTTAGAGTTGAATTGATAGATATATTAATAAGATTAACAATTTTTTATGTAAGTGTATATTTATATATACACATTTAGTCAGTTTGTTGGAAAGCAATCGCGTCATGTAGCTTATTTTCATCCTCGGAGAGCTTGTAAGATTTACGAGCACTTAGCCGTTCACCGATTCGGCACATTCAGACTCCACAAACATAACTGACAATCCACTGTCTCGTAATTTTACTGAATTAAATCGATTGTTAAAAAAATCACCGTTTAAAGCAGCCTGTATATAGAATGTAACAGTTTTAAAATTCCTCCAACGCTGCGTTGTAAATAATGCGATTTATGAATGTCCTATAATGTATGCAGAAATATTTTTGTAATATACATGCACTAAACTATTATGTATGTATACATTTTTTGTATTTATTTTATGGATATGTTTGGAATTTAAATATAATAGGTAATGGTTTTAGTTGCTAAGGCATTAGGTACATTTCAGTTAAGTACCTATAGTAGATGTTGGTATAAACTTAGGTATCTATTTAGTTTCTTTCGTGTAGTTTTGTATGTATATATCTTCATCCTCATCTATTTATCAAACAAGGACACATACAATCCGATCTGAACAAGTCTTTCATATTGAAATATGGCACGCTAATATGAATTCTCGTACGTAGAATATAAGATTTGTTTTGTAAAGCCTTTATATAAACATAAGGTTTATTTTTCTATATTTTTATACAAATGATACATTCCTTGTATAGGTCAGCATTTGTAACTGCTATGTAGTATATCGAATATCGCATGCATTTGTAGCGTTAACAAATAAATAGTTTTGAATCCTTCAAGAGTTTCAAATGAGCTGTAAGTTTTATTGGTTATAAAATAAAGACCTTATTTTGCTAGAATACAGTCAGATAGAAGGTATACGCTTTAGAGACAATCTAATTTAATCCGGGCTCTCATTTACAAGGTCGGAGCTTATTTTGTCCTCAAGTAAGTCGGGATCACGGCTGTTTAATAAATACCGGGACGGAACAATCGAGGAACGGATGTAAGAAAATTACGTTCAAGTAAAACGTTGGCTCATCTAATCCCACTGAAAGCTATACGTTTTGCTGCCAAGTATTGATATTTGCTGAGTTATATATATATACGTGTCTATATTTCGATAGATATAACCAAATGTACTTACCTACTGTAATGGGACGATGACGTCAAATTATACATATTATGTTTTACATAAACGATACATTTCATTAAAAATATTATAGTTAAATATATATAGCGTATATCTAAATTTAAAATGAGATCTATGGAGATATTTGTACACTCTGCTATCTCGCATACTTTTCAAGTTAAATTTTTAAAAGCAAAATATATGAACAATATCTTAGCGTGGCCCAATTTCACCGAGTAATTCATTCATATTCATACCATTTCACCCTTTGTTCTGTGTTACGTAACCGAGCCATTGTACCCTTTCCTTTGTCATTTTTATCCCGTGTCTTTGTTATTTTAAGAAGCATTCGGCTATCTGGACAAATTTAAAAAAAAATATATTATCATAATTTACTACTTGCTAACTTTATTTTTTTAACCTACATATTTCTATACCAACTGTTGGTATCTATCTATCTATCAATAACGTCGTAAAATCTGTACCTACGTTGTTGCTTACAATAATGTATTTAAATATATGCTTTTCGATCAAAAAAATAGATTTCGCATGTCAGGAAAATGTTACCACATATTTTTTGCACTCTGAATATCAATGAAGATTTAATTAGACACTACTGAATTACTTAAAACTTTACCTACTA
>JAAAKD020000024.1:6169610-6180261 GCA_010014825.2 Danaus melanippus
CATACAAATAAGCAATTTGTATAAAAAAATGTAAATTCAACGATAAGTTTTATTGGTTTAGTTTTATTTAATTCAGCTCTGACTATAACATTGTTTAACAATGTGTTAAATTTAAACAAACGTCTTTCTAAGTATCCTTATCGTTTTGTTTTAGTTTAAAATATTCTATGTTGAATTAAAATAATATGGAACAAGTAAAAGTAATTGCTGAAAACACTTATCTTTATTCTTCGTAGTAGCCAAATGGGTCGCAAAAAATATGCCGATATGTAGGACTACTGCCAAACGACATAACATTACTTGTACTACTCAATATAATCAAGATATTCTCTGAGGGACGAATAAAAATTAATCGTGTCCGAAACTCTATAACATAAGGAGATAAAAAAATATAATAACTTGAGGCTTATTAAATATTAACAACTGTTAAACCAGAACAATCTTTTTGGGCTGAATTTCTTTTTGCATTCAAATTATAATTGCGAAATTTATAAAATGATCGGACGACTGCTGGTCGTTGGATTAAAGATTATTAATATTCATGATAGCTGACATAAAAACATTTTACATTTATGTAGTGTACACTCAGCTTTATTAAATAAGGTTCAAATAAAGCTTTATAACAACTTAACATATTAGTGTTTATTATATTTAAAATCATTATTTATATATAATTGATTAATATAACTGATACAATAGGTTTATGTAAAAGTTTTTATATATCTGGGTTAGCTATATTCAAATTTTATTGTTACTTTACGGTACTTGTAATGTAATGTATTTTCTAGTTTTCTCTCTTATTAACTTATAAAAAATATTAAATATAAAGAATGTTGTAGACGTTATATATTTATATTTTAATCACATACAAAATAATGCCATTAATTATTAGGTTAATAGATTAGTATTAAAAAGTATATAGGTATTTAGATGTTTATCATCTTTTTAGGATTCTTAACACCTGTCTGATCTGAATTTGAGCAGATGTTAGAAATTAGGTTTCTAACATCTTGTTTGTTAACATCAAAGTTTGCGAAAAGTCTCACTGTAGGTAATTTCAAATCGATATTTTCTAATATATAATATAAGCTGAATACTTAAATAAACATAAAGAAATAACGTGCGGATTCCTGCTCATACAAAATGTAAACAGCCGAGTCTTTCGTGAAATTTGTATCAGATGGGGAATAGTTGGCGTCCCTTTTACAGACATCATATTTTCCTTGAATACATATAGAATGAAATTCAGCCTGGAAAGGATTTGCAAATAATACACAAACAACAACAAAATATCATTTATTCGGCTATTACTTTAATTATAAAATAAAATGTCTCTATTATAATCACTAATTTAAAAGAGAACGTTGATCATATCAATTGACCTACAGGTATCTATAAAAAAATATAACATCCAGAACTTTAATACATGTACATATATAATTTAATATTATCAAAAACCATCTATTGAAAAAAATAAATAATAAATTGTTTAAAAATAAAACCTTCTTTCGATTTCCCTAAATTTATCATCTAAAGATTTGAATTGTTGATTTTACTTAGTTTTAATACATATTTTTATTTTTAAGCGTACGTTACGCTTTTCTAAGTCTTCAAAAATGACAAGATAACAAAATAATACCCAATTTTTTCAAACCTTTACCTGATCACAATGATTCAAAAGAATTGTGTTTTTATAGCACCAGTACTTAGAGCATGACTTTTGTTAGAAGTGAAAGTTCGTACAACATACGTATACCTAATAATATAGGCAGAATATTTGTATTAAAAATTCTTGTTTAATTCATAAATCCCTGGAACAATATAAATCTTATCTTTAAGTCGTTTCCACGCACGTTGTAATTTGACCTCACTGTAAAAGTAAGATGAACATTATTCTGCCTTTTTGTTTTATCACCGTCTAGTAAAATAGCTAAAACATACGAGCGATGAGAAAAGTTGTGAGTGTACTTCGCTACACATTAATTGCCACCCTCCAGATAAACAGCGTTCATTCCTTCGCCTGCAGGTAAATGCAAATACATGAAATACGAGAGTTGTTTAGATAAAATTCACCATTGTTAACCGTCTGCCAACAAATAAGATTACTCTTTGTGTATAAAGGAATATATGAGAAATATTCTTAAACATTTGTTTCTTCATAGAATTATCAAACACTCTTACAAATTTATTGTTCGAATAATATAAGAACATAACTCTTCTTGAAATAATCCCGTCAGCACGAAACAAGTCACGCACCAATATTTGTATGTAAATTAGAAAAACTTGCAAATCTTCAATTGATCGGAATCTCGGCGAGTGGGCCCTGAAACAAAGATTTCATTAACATGTTTGCGTTATCATCTATTCCATTCGAGATTGTTTATCTCAAGTTTCTATATAAAGACAAATTGTTATTGGTATGTAGTTTCCTTATTAGTATATGTAAGTGAAGTTCCTTTGTGTAGAACGTTTGACTTAATAAGAGATTCCATTGCTAATGGAATCGATGTCTTTGTTGGAAGAAAAATATTATTTTGCGTCTCACAATCAGAAATTTATTTAATTGTACGTAACTATCTCTTGATACTTCATTGTGTCAGACATAGTTTAGATAAAAAAGAGATCAAGCAAAACAAATAGTAATATTAATTTTAAGCTACAGTTTAACTTGGAGCTATGTTTTTATTAATATTCCGGTACAATTAACTGGGGAGCTCGTATCTATTTTGATTCACTCGTCAATTAATAGCAATATAGTTTCACGTCAGCTTATAAGGTTTTGGTAAATAAGCCCCTATCGATTATTAAGTTCAAAGGTAAAACGTATACAGTATATACTAATTTATCGTATTATAATAAAATTTGTTCATAAGTATTCAATAAACAGCCGCCTGACAGTAAGCAGTTTGTTGTTGAATTACAAAACAGATGAACTATCTATACGAACTTATCTATTCGTGACAAAAACTATAAGCCTCCGATATTCTTGTGTATATTTACGGAACCCTTCGTCGATACAAGATATATAAAAGCTCTCGCATATTTTAAAAATCTTTCTATTTATTTAAATATAAATCACGTTATATCTATAAAGATAAGAAAGAAAGTGCACCAAACTTCGTCCATTTCTATGCAAATTTAACAACTCTTCTTAAAAATTATATTATTGTGAGCTTTGAAAACTAATGAGCATCATTACGGAAATTTTAACCTCCAGACTTATCGTTTATCTACTAAATTAAATTTCTTAATGCATCGTATTTTATTGGAATTAAAAAAAAACGCTATAGCCGAAGCAAAAATTATGTTTAAAAAAGTAAAAAAGTTACGTAAAACAGACGAAAGCCACAAATCATTTGAATACCGTTCTGTCCTTTTAGTGAGTGACCTCGTTCAGCCGAAGAATTCAAGGTCCCATCCTAAGAGGGTCTATTGTTCTGTCTGCGGCAACAAAAGTACAACTCAAACGGAAGCAGACATGAGACATCTTAAGACCCAATCTCATGAGGCTACTCCATTATTTCAAACAAATATTATTATGAATTTCACAAATAATTATGTAAACCAGCCAAACTATATTATTAAATTGCCATAATATTATGTATATTTGTATTGTTATTATAAATTATACATCTTATCTAATTTGATAAATTATACACCTCTTGTAATTTGTGTATTATTAAAATAAAATATATTTTAATCAGTGAACATATCGTTAGTTTGCACAATACCTTTAAAGAGAACCCACATTAATTTAGAAGGGAAAATAGAAAGAGATAATTACCAGACCCCGCCGCACTCCGACTTATTTGACCCTTGTTCTAGAGTTTAATCCGTTTAGACTTTTATTTTCTTTGCTCACTCAACTTCATGCGATCCTAGTATAAAAAAAATTCTTGCACCATTTTAATATTTAATTTTGAAGCATTAGATTTTATTGCCGCATCCCTTCAAGTTGAGTTTCATTGCTACGAGAATTAGTGCTAGCTGTCAAGGTTAATTATTGAATAATTTTAAGTCTATTTAGTTTAGAATCATAAACACGGTGTCATATTCAAACGATTTGCCAGATAGATTCTTTTAGTTGAAACTGTACGGGACCTAAAATAACCGAATATTCCGTTCATAATATATACCTACCTAGTTGCATTCGCCGTCGGCCATGTTGCTGACCTGTCTCCGGGCGCCTGCAATTCTTCTATCCTTGTCCCGCTTACACGTTACATTGCATCCGTTTCATTCCACGTCGAGCCTCTGCATCCAATTAGGGCAATACGCATGCGCATCATGTCAATGTCAAATCAATTCTCATAGGCTGATGCAACTCGCTCATAACAATTTTACGAATGCAAGTATTATTAAAATATACGATATTTTCATAACATCCTCTTTGTTACAGGTTTAACGGAGACTTCCAACTCATGAAACGGTATGTTAAAACTTGTTCCATTTTGCGTAAGACGAACTTAATTTAAGTATAATTATTGACGTGTTTATAGTATTTATGGGAAGATATTTTTAAATAAACATTGTCAGTGAATTTCGTTTGTGTGGAGGGTTTTATTGTAGAAAGGTTGTTAAATATTTAGTCATAGACCGGGAGCTAACCATATTTTTATGACTGGCAAGATCAGCTCATTACTATCTTATTACGTACGGTGTCGGTACGAGCCTCGATGAGCCGAAACACATCCAATTTCCCAACATCTCATTTATTGATATTGAGTTGAGAGGACGTTCAGTAAATGATCTCCTGATAACATATTCTTAACTGGATATGACAGATGATGATATTGGCATAGAAATATATTGAAAAAAAATAAGACAATTTAAGCTACCTTTCTATGGAAATATGTTATGTAATTACATATTCCTATAAAAATATAAGAAAGATAGCTCATATACATATAATTTTTATCATTTAAATTATATTCTATTTAATTTTAATATATAATAGATTTTCGTTCCATGTGGATTTTCGTTCCATGTCCGTTCAAGATAATTTATCAACATCGCCTCACTTATTATATTCCTAACGCAGATAGCTCGATGTAAGACGTGACCTGCGAAAAATACTTATCGGGATCCCGCTCAACGATTTGTAACCACGACGCGTAAAAACGGAAAACATCGTCCCAATAATGAACTTGGAATAACTATATACCGAGACAATCCGAAGATACATCTCGAGATATCTAATAATATCTACATATCTATAGTGAGTTTGATACAACTTAAAGCTGAAATATTTAACGAGGAATGTTACGTTTGTTATGAAATGTATGAAAAAGAAGTTAATTAAAAAATAACTTTTAAGTAGCCTTAAATTCAGAAGTAAAAAAAAACAATTTAATAAAATTTTTCAAATTAATTTTGGTATGCAGATCCACAATTAGGAGTTTAAAGTACTTTGTGATGCGTTTGAATATTAAAAGTGTTTAACCTCAAGGCTAACTTGCATATAATATATTTATCGACTGTATATAACAGTAAATAAATAAATATTAACCAAAATCAAAACACATTTAGCATAATGGGATTCAAGATCGTTTTGTAAAACAAAACTTATCGGAGAAAGATCGCGTGATGCTTCTAATATGGTAATGTGATCCAATTCAATTCTCAACTAACTGATATTGGTTTCAAGACATTTTGTATAATGCAAAAACGGGTTTAGTATGCGTGGTAGGCGCTCAACGTTGCATACCTACACAATGCCCAAAATACTCGTACCAAAGAACTTGTTCATTAGGTAAATTAAATCGATAAGGCGTAATCAACGTATTCAGGTAATGTGGGTATAGCGACATTCAAGTGTACATTACCCATGTCTATATTTTTATTAGACATTCAAGTTTTGATAAGGTAAATAAAGGCGGGTCGGAGTTATCTAACAACGAATATTTGTTCAGAAACAGTTTAAAGTCAAATGAGCCAAGTTTTAATTAGTTTAACGGAGCGAATGGATAAAGTATCCCCATTCCATAGAGGACCGGACGTGAATCGATAGGATATTTGTCAGCTGCCAAACTTCCCTGATATGGGTACATAAGAGTTATAAAAGAGCTGTAAAAACCACTCTCACCTTTGAATCTATGTACTTTAAGCTTAGTCTACAATGGTTGTGGTTGTTATTTTTCACATGTTTATACACAACAAACAAAATCTACGTAAAATAACATAGGTATCGAAAAATATATGTGGTCGACTTGTCTCGAATAAAAAATCAAATTATTTTACCTATATATACATGGTAATGAGTCAAATTATAATTATTATCTTATTAAATAATAGTAAACGTGTAGGTAATCGAAGTAAAAGCGTCATCGCATCCGTAATTATACGAGCACAGTTATTCACGTAATTAATTTAAGGGGGCAATTTCATTTGAAATTAGAGCACCTCGAATTGGAATAAATGAACGTAATCAGAAATAAATAACCGTCGGTCCACGAGACCGTAGTTTTATTTACACGTCAATAGGAAAATGCGGGTTCAACACACCTGACTATATATTACACATAAATGTATGTCAAGATTGTCCCATCGCGTGTTGATTAGTACTATTTATATTTTGGTTAGAACTAAAATAGATTGGACATATATGTATGAGAATTAAGGTCCGATGGAATCTAAGAATAATGTATATAGTATGTTATTTTTCTACTTAATATATTCGTCTTATGTTTTATAACAGCATTCAGTGGCAGTATTTAAATAGGTACTTAATTTACTTATAATATTATGACGAGAGTTCTTGCAGTATTAAAAATTTGGATATCTTAAAGTTTTGTTATTTTAATAGTTATAAAGACATAAATATAAAACCAAGTGTGTGGTCTGAATCGATAACAAAAAACAATCCGATCTCGCGGCGTCTTAAGAAAAAACAAAAAAATTATAGGAAAGTTAACCTTCACGGTTTTTATAACTTACTTACTTTATGTTGGGTTAAAAATATATTTATTTAAACTTAAAATGTGAAAGTTCTTTATACAATGCCATTTAAAGCACTGAGATTATATAAAATGAATTCGGAGTTAAATAAGATTAAGAATTTTTTTTGGTTATTTTTCCTCTCAACATTTAAGGCAGCGTTTGGTAGAGTCCATTGGTCGCGTACGTGACCTTATATCGCATCAGCAATTTGTTCTTAAAATCTTCCAAGATATGGAATCTCGTTTCCATGAATACCGATCAGTTTGCAAATTACAACTCTGCAAATGGATTAAATACGTGACACACATATTAATTTCTTAAAAATAGTCTGCTTATGTTCTTTTTACTTTCAAAACATTAAAGTCTTAATAAATGACTTGCATGAGGAAGGTCAGATAGTGAAGTCATTTGCTATATATGTATATCAGCTTTTGTACCGTTATGTTTACTTCTGTAACGTAGATATGAAATACAATATCAACGTCGAAAGTTATTTTCTTTATGTCTGTCCCTACCCTTTGTTAGGATATTGGTATGATATTGTACAAAAAGAATACAATTTGGCTTGTTTATCCTAAAAATAGTTCGTATATCGTAAGAGTAGCGCCCACCTGGCCGAGGGAGGTTACAAATATACGTGGGGGTTGAATACGGGCATGTTTTATATTATTGAGGATCTAACCTCACTGTTTACCTACATTGTTTACTGTAACTTCCAGTAAACAAAGATAGACATTATCTCATTCTCTCAACCCTGTAATACAAAGTTTACACACTGAGCTCACATATAATTATTTACGCAAAGTAATCTGCCTAGTGTATATATCTAAAATGCTTTACATTGGCCGCTATAAACAGGATCCAATCACGTATTTTTATACAGGCCCATACTGAGACGGGATAAATCGGCTCATTTCAATATGATGTTAAACATTTGCGTCCCGTCAGTACGGCGTGCTCGTATATAACGTTGGAGAAAAACAAGAAACTCGTTTGGACGCAGCTCGAATCCCTGATTATGTTTGAACGAATATTCTTTGTATCTCGTGTACACAGTATAATAAGTCTCAGGGGCCGTCAAATGGAGCTCGAAGGAAAACCATCGTGTCGTTCCTACGCTTACGTGATCCTCGTGAAATGTAGGTGGAAATAGAATCGACGAGGGAAAATCTTTTAAGCTGCATGAAGGTTCATAGGTGGATGTCGATTCCCAAATGGTTGAGTTATTTTCTTGAATTGTGTAGGGGTTGCCGCTGTTTGAGACTGAAATTGAAACACAAAAGCGAAATAAAAGCATAAAATGAAAACGTGGACAAAGAACTGGTATTGCACAAACAATTCAGGTAAAGAAAAAGTTAATTCAGGTAAAACCTGTTATAATTATTTACAAGTAAAATACAAATTAATATTTGACATGAAAAACTTAATTAATACTTAGTGAAATATATTAAAAATGTTACTTTTATATACATTTTTTATAAACACGTATCAGTTAAAACTTGTTTAGAATCTTCATTACAAGTTCAAAACAAAATGTTTCAGTAGGAATTTATTAATACAAGTTGTACCAAAAAGTGATGCCGTGACGGTACAGTTTGGCGAAGAAATTTCATTCGAGTATCTCCCTTCAGCAAACTTTGTTTACTCAAATTAGATCTTGTTATGAAAGACTGAGGGTTTATTATCTTTTATTGGTGAAGGCGAACGTTATATAATTCAACGTTAAAGAAACATCGAGCTTGCATAAACTAAATTAGGTTTAGATTCCTTTGTCAGATGTGTTATGTAAAATTGAGAACGTACCGCCTGTCGAGATGGGACCACCAAATATTTCGGCCCTTATTTATGTCCACTTGAAGTTTCCCGTAACTATAACGACATTTTTTCTCAACAAGAACAACAAGTTAAGTAATTTTCTATACCAATGTAAGTGGTGTCATAAACTCAAAAATGTGTCCACGGGTTTCTTTAAAATCTTTATATTTTTTGTGCATTTTCTCATACAATTATTTTTATTTGAAGGCTCGGATGTTTGCGTAAAACGTTACCTTCTTTGCATAACTAAATCTCCCTTATACAGCAGGCACTTTTATGTCCCATGCCATTCATGGGAAGATCCAGTAAAACACGTTGAAATGAAAATTATCTAACCAGAACACAGTAAGGAACCCCCTTTATGTGACACGTGAAATATCCTGCCATATCTTACACGTGTATTATTGTTTCCTTTATGTTATATTTTATCAAAATTGAAACGCCGGTTTTGTAACGAAGTTGAGAAACTTTGTAAAATTATATATACATTTAATTTTATATAAAATATATATTTTTTGTGAATTCAGAACAGTTTTTTTTATTAAAACCTTTCAAATCTATGCAAAGTAGGTACTTAGAATCCAAAGTTTTCTAACCAATAAGCCGAGGTATTTGCTTCAAGATCCGTCGGCATTACTCTACTCTGGCTCGAGTTCATTATCATACACTCATTGAAAGCCGACATTACCACGGCCTCACAAAATAGGTTCCGATCATTCACGGATGTTGTTTTATTAATTTAATTTACGATTTGTTTCGCTACATTTTGACTTATTAACTATTATTTTCTATCTATAATAAAATTATAAATGAAATGAACAGTACAAAACTAAATATACTTTTATATGTATATAAAATTAGCACCTTTGAATAGCACAGCAGTAACTGTGCACAGTAGCTGTAGGCACATTTAATCATGTATTTATGCAAATTGAAGAGATTAAAACAATATTTGATATAAACGGAGGGAGGCGAATATTTCCTGTTAACTTCAGAAATGCTTTAACTTTAATCAACTGAATATAACTCCGACATCACCCGTTAAGATGAATTAGGTTAAAATTATTCAACGCTACTTAATTTTTATATCATATATAATGTCATAATATAAAAAAAAATTATATTTCTTATAATAAAATAGATCGAAATATATAAATACATATATGTACATATGTTGTAGCGTCTTTATAATGGATATATAAGAATAGTAATGCATTAAGATCTCGAGAGGTATAAACCATTGTTAGTTAAGTGCACAAGGTATGATAGCCGGTGGTAATGCAAGGCACTAAACCTGACCTCCGACTACATAGGTATAGTAAAGTACATACTGTATGTACATTAACTCCTCTCAGAGGGATTCTCTTAACAGCTATATCGGATAGCCATCTGTCTTAGTAATACGAATCGAAGTATAAGTACACATTTTGTTTGAAAACATAAATTCAAACTTTATAATAGCTTAGTGATATTATAAAAATTTTGGAAGTTTTAAATTATTTATATACTAATTATATCATAAATTTCGTTTTATATTATCATTTATAATTATATAATATTATTAAGTTGATTGTATTTAATTTAGAAACGATCTTTTTATCGATTACAAACAGACGAAAATCGTCGCCATTTTATTGTTGACTGAACTTAATTTTGAACGCTCTGTAGCTGTAAGGGTAAAGAGCTAGACTAATTACACAACAATGAATAAAACATTAACAGAATGGTATCTAATAACTGTAAGACTCGACTCAGTCATAAATTAAAACGAAACAAGAGAATTTACATAATCTGTATCAATACTTAAATATAAAAACTTCTTGGATACATTCTCTCTTATTTAATATATATTTTTTTAGCAAAATTGTTTTGTATTTTTATACGAAACATATTTGGA
>JAAAKD020000024.1:6255999-6276971 GCA_010014825.2 Danaus melanippus
GCATCTTAAAATTTTCCGTACCTGTGTTCGGAATTGTAAGTTAATGTTATACGGGAAATATTAATTTTTTTAAATAATTATCCCATAAATATGGTAGCCATGTGTTGCTTATGGTATTGTAGAATAAGTAATATATGGACGGTATTGGAACATACGTTGAATAGCGACTCTCCTTCTGGTTTTCTGTTTACCGGGATTAGACCCTTAGTCCGCTTGATTATGAGTTATGTGATGTTTGATAGATAAATTTAATTAATTTTAATTAAAGGGCATAGGCAGAAATGTTTAAATTAGTTTTTATTTTATTCATTATTAGTAACTTTCGCTTCTATATGCGCACTTTGTAAATTAATATCTTTAATCTCTTATTGTTGATTTATATTGAAATAAAGTAGTTTAGATGAAAACGTAATTGAATTCCATACATTTTTTTTTATAATCTCATACAATTTCATTTAACTAATTTAACATAAAGTAATTGTTTCAAATACAATGTTTATACAATATAAATGTATATCGAATACGTACATTATGTTAATTTCTGATAGCGTATCGCCATTAGGACAAATCAAATTTATTTCATTCGTCTGCTTCATAAAATGATAGTACAACGTTAATGACGCGTTCTAGACAGTTTATTGTACGAAATTTAACGAAACATTACATAGAATGTATTAACTTAGGGCGTATAAACAAATGAGTTTATGAGTTTATATAAGATATTAGTGGTGTTGGCTTAGGTTTGTAAGTTAGAGAGGTCGTTTGGTTCACTGCGTAAATAAAGTGAAACGCAAACTTCAGTGAGAGGCCTGGCCGCTGCGATAATGTACATCGTATGTACTCGTACTTGATCGAATTCGAATATGTTAAATTGTATGCTTACATTTTATATCTCTATTAACGTTGAGTATTGTTTACTCGGCACTGCAGACTCGCTTGTGAAAACATACGAATCGAGATTAAAGGTAACTTGGTAATGGACGGCCACTTAAATAAGATCCACCTGGCACGGCTCAATTCTCATATCTTACATCATATACAAACGGGCGTTTTCCCTTTTGAAGGTCAGCGGAGACTGGTAGCTGGCGCGCGTTTACATCACGTTTCCTACCAGTTTGCATGGAGGAGGGTAGTCTTAATAAAAACAAATTGGCTCCTGACCAGAGCGTTACACACGTACGAGGAAGTCTCGCGACATGACCGCGCCTGATTTATTATTGCTGAACATACTTTAGCTGCTTTTATGAAATATTGTTGGAAATTATGACATCTATTTTAAAACCATACATGCGAAATCATTATCATACTAAAGAAACATTTTGTATGAACATAATTACGTTTTTAAAATTGTTTATTTCATAACATCATCATAACCGTGAAATGAGTGTCGTAGCTAATTAAAAGAACACATTTCATGTATATTAATTTTTAGTTAAGATTTTAAATAAAATATAACAGCTATGTACCAACCAACGTAAGGAGATAAAGGTGAGGTGTTATGTTACACCGTCTATGGCTCGCATTAATCTCGAGATACAATCGCAAGGCGACGCGTAAATCTCTGATAGCATCTGGTACATAATATTGGGGAACATTTTCACCTTCAAACATGCCACGTATACAGTTCCCCTTCTAATCTGCCACTAATGTTCGAAATCTTCGTGTTTAACTTGTTTGTATTATTTTTATTCAATAAATCCATTATATTAATAGCAGATTAAATCTTAATCTAGGCATACGATTAAATCTGTAATCGTACTCCTGAGCCTAGCCAATTAAGGCAACTTTAAAGTTTTTAATTATTGTAAATATGTAATTAAAAATGGATTTTATTGCATAGAAGCCCGTGAGCCTGACTTGCCTTTTAAAACGTACGACTCACGCCGGCCGCCTTATTTGAAAACATTAATTTGCCTATATATTATTTAGTAAATACGTTAAGATTTATACAAAGATAATTCACTTATATTGTAGTCTTTTAAATTTTAATTTTATATATGTTATATACATATTTTTTATCTATGATGTTATTCATAGTTATATAAAATAGCCGCGACCGGTTGACATAAACCGCTTCCACTTATATTACGCAAATATTATAATTGAAATTCTTTAGAGCAATTAAAACTATACAAGTTATTAGCATATATCTTAGTTGATAGACATAATGTTCACATAAACATGGATCGTTTATGAAAGTAATTTCCTTGGTCGGGAGGCTTTGAGACATGCGAATAGAAAATTAAATAGCTCTCAGGCGTACTGTAAATTCATATAGCGAGGTGTCAAATCTTACAATAGATTATGTGATTGATATAATTTTATATATCTTTAGCGGGTGTAATGCAAGATTCCATGGGGTTCTGTAGGGCTTATGGTATCAAGGGACGAGGCAGGGTGCGACTGACAGTGAAGTAGTGCCAATAAAGGAGGTATAAACAGAGGGGCCGGTGTATAAGGGCGTTACGTAGGCACGAGGTCAGAATATTTTGTACTCGCTCCATACTAAACAACAGATTACAATTCTGGAGGCTCTGCCTCGGAGCTTGATCAATTGAGGATTCGGTGCAATTTACTGGCCGTTCGTAATATAAACTTGAAATACCTATATAAATTATATCCACATAGGTATATATATATGAAATAAATTTTAAAACGCCTTCAGTTTCTGCCAGTTTTATTTGTGTTTGTGGTAATAAATTTACTATAATGTTTTATGTATAAGAATAATCTCCATTGTACACAAAATTATCGTAAAATTCATGTACAATAGTGAGTTGCATTTTTACTAATGCGATTCGGGTGTTTTGTTTGATTTTTATTAAAGGATTCTTAAAATAAAATCAATAGTTACGACAAAGGAATGGCTTAAACTATAAATATTTGGACTACAAGAGTACAAAGGTATTAAACACGAAGATGTAATAACATCAATAAATTCTCCCCTTAAACTTGAACACCCTCGAACTAAAAAAATGACCAGGATAAATTGGAATGGTAGTGGCAGCCAATAAAACACTCTGTTTATGGGGTGTCATATTTACATTCGGGTTATATCGACGTGGGAATACTTATAGCTATTTATCTATTAGAAACAAGAGTCCGGACCATACTACCAATATACCGTTTCAATGTAATCATACTTTTATTTCTCACATTATTTCCTTATTCTTAACATACCACCTACCGCATATAAAAATAACATATTCAACTTAAATTCATACCAACGTCGAGATGAAAGTTTCACGATCTTTAGAATTAAGATTGCTTAATTGGCATCAATTTATATTCCTTTGATGTGTACATTACTTCACGTTGATTATAATAAATAGCGATATAATTGATGGGATACATAAATAACATCAGCACGTATAATAAACGAGATTAAAGAGCACTTTGTCTGTATTACTGAAAGAAAACACGGGTTGTTTTATATGTTTACATTGATTATTTACCGAATAACATCCGGTAGCACTTAAATTACGCCAAACTAATTTATATAAGCGGGGGTGCTAATCGATCAGCGATAAATTCTGACTTCGACTTTACCTATCCGCCTAATTTTATTCACCCTAGTACACGTTTCCTTTATCTGATCTGTAGGTATTCGTTTTGGTTTTCGACAAAATTTATACGTACAATACAGAGAGATGTCGTAGACACTACGTACTATCTACCTACCTACCTACTACTACTACCTACCTACTTTTGAAAAGTTGCCACAGATGCTATGGATGGGTATATCAAAATATGATAAAATTAGATAATAATTTCCAAAAATACTTCATAATATAGTTTTTACTTTTTAGGTTTAAAAGCGATGTTCTTCCATTAATCTGTATCCAACAAAACACGCCAAATAAAATGTTTAGGGTCATTTTGGCGAACGAGAGGAACCATCCGAGCCCGACTCTACCCTCGGGAACACTATAGGTACACGACTGCCATAAATTTTTGCCCGCAAATTTGCAATCCTATCTTCTCACCCCCAAGCCTTACATTAACATAACAGTTTGCCGGCCAATTTCGACTTTTAACATAAAACAAAATGGCTTCCTTATAAAACAGAAAATTTATTTAGATTATTTATTTTTATATATATAGTACAATGGAAGCGCTTTTGTTTGCTCCCTAATTACATTCAACCACAGAGCCCTATAGCAGTCTGCGCTAAGTCGGATTAATTTTTAATTATAATAGCGTCGTAGCAAATGGCATCCGAGACGCGCCCTGAAAGTTAAGGCGCGATTTAATCGTCGGACTTAACGAGGGATGCTAGAGGATATTAAACGCATTCTTGAATTATAAGATACCGTTATACATGTATATTTTATTTATTAAAATTGCTATTGGGAATTAACTTTTATGATTGCTTCCATATAAACTGCCAATATACTGTTAAGTGCTGTAACATTAAATTTACTTAAGCCTCTATTGCACATAATTTAGTCGTTGTGTAGTTTACCAGAACATTAGGGCGCATGCCTTCGTCGTTTGACACTTAAGGGCACATAACACCCTTGGAATAGAGCACTTGTAATTAAAACGCTCTAAACGGACAATTATGTAGAACGAGCATAGCTGGGTCTCTTGAGAAGTATCAGACTGAATATTACGACAGAAGATTTAATATTTATAAACATAGCTTGAAATTTCGCACATAGACACTACACTTACAAAACCTTCAATTCAAACCATATTAACAATATTAATATCAAATACATATATGCTCTTCAGAAGCTGTAACTAACCACAGTTTAAAAATATAACAAAGATTTATGACAACTACAATATCTCTCAATGATCTAATATAGACTGTGGCGAACTAATCAACTAAATGACATTGAAACCGTCTGAGCCCGCATTAAATCCAATTAAGGGAATTTATGCAAGCCGATACATAATACATAAATAGTGTCCTTGTATTAATAAATGCACAATAGGACGACTAACGAGCGCTGTCGGACGCCATGCTCAACCATCGCTATATTAAATTTGCATATTAGCAACCCTGTCAGACCCCATGTTTCAGCGACCATTACTGGTCACAATAACAGTGGGCTTATCTCCTAAACGCAGCTGACAAACAATTCTATATCGTTTATCACGTATAAAAAATTCGGTAACATAAAATTATATCAAAATTTTTTACAAAACTGTATAAAATTGTATTTACTAACTGAAGTAAAATATTTTGGATCATTAACGTAGATAGAATCGGGCGTTCTCGCTCAAAACTCTTACCTAGACATTTTACATTAGGGAGTCTGCTTTGAAACATTTCACGAATATAGGGGAGGGTGGTTTATAAAATATATCTTTTGTTTTTTTTTTAAAACGTATCTGATACTTTTGAAATGGGGCGTGAGCGTTGCGGTATTCAAATTTCGGAGTCTGTAGGGGAAGCTAATTCGTTTTAAATTATCCTACGATATTACATTGGGAGTTGAAATATTGCTGATAAAAACAAGAAGGTGCGCCGTAAATATGAGGCAGGTTCATTTAATTGCGTTATGTTCTTTTATAAACAACGGTTTTATTTTAAATGAAATAACTAAGCCTTTTTATACTATTTTATCACTAATACCTACACATATATAGTTAAATGCCTAAGATATTGTCGAACATAAATAAAATAGACAACTATTTAGTGGACCCCGTTGTGTCTGTGACCTAAAATTTAAGATTTATTTTAGAATACATTAAATGAAATTGAATTATTCATTTCTAAAGACATTAAAAGATTTTTAGACGGCGGACACTGTAATACTTTCGCAATCTTGATTTATTGAGACATTAATTGTATAATAAAACATATCATATTATATACAGGATAAAATCTTGTCAGAAACAAACTGAAATAAAATTGGTACGTTAATAAAGATGTTATAATAAATATATCGAGAACCTTTCGGGATTCGAATCAAGCTAAGGGTAAGAAAATTGCGAGAGTCCCTGAGGAGGTGTGGGGCGAACGACAGCTGCAGCCTAATGTCCTCTCTATTTATCTCGATTCGATCGAGGAGACGTGGGTGGATGGATATGTCATAACATAACATATATTACGCATTCCCTACACGCAATCGACAAATCCCGCACGACAGATGCGTCCACTTATTAATATTTTAATTGCTTTATATCTCTTATACATTGCATATAAATTCCCCATAAGCCATGTCTATTTTATATCTTTTCATGTTTACAATATAACTGGGCTGTTCAGGGATTTAACAAGCGCAAAATGAATTAATTCCTATTCGATCATACAATCTGATGTTACGTAAGCGATGACAATCTCGGTTTTATGAAGGAGAACTCGTAAATGTCTATTAATATGAATGGGTTCCAATTACTTTTATGGTACGCGTTTTGTTAGAAATCGCTCTGAAAAAAAAATTTACGACCCTGCCCCCTATTCGTTTGACTTTATACTTCGGGGCTCCAAGCGTGAACAATCGCCTGTAAGGCAGATGCTACACGGATACTTCACCTGTCTCGATACTGAGATCATCTCAGTACTTAACAAACTGATGTTTTATTCAAGATGGCGCCAATACTATCTGAATGTAAAGCCGAGTAGTCCATATATAAAAGGTGTTCAATAAATTCAATGGGATGTTTCTTTGGCCAGATGAAATTATTACTACATCAATGACTTCAGTAAAGATCTGTTATTTGGCATTAATGCTATCCTTAACGTCCTCCAGCGAGACTAATGTTATTGACCCGAATATAATTCTGTCATATCCTAAAATATATAAGATCTTGACGAAACATTTAATACATAAGATCGTTTCATTGAAGTTGAAATGATAGCTCTTTATAAACTCACGGACAGTTTTATTTTTATATTCAGTTATATTTATAAAGTTATTTTTCTCATGTTTCCGTAACACCTTATATGTCAAATATGAATGTAACATCAGTCGTTAAATCAATGAGATCCAAAACAATAAGACTTGTAGTAGGTACTCAATACAAGTGAGATTCCGTTCAAGAACAGTAAAATAAACAATATCGAACGTAACGTCCTAAACGTACAATACCATTCATTGAATCAGAATGCGATGATTTGAATGGATATAGCCCAATAACGGCACGGCGTCTTCCTGTTCTCTGTGCCAGCCGCTAGTCTATCAAATCATATGAACCGACGAATGCGTCTTACTCCACATTTATCGCTCGTATAACTCATAAAATGGTAATGAACGACCGTTCGGACCAAACATCCGAGAGCGATATTCATATGACAGTATTAAATGTAACACGAAGTCACTTCGTTGGAAACGTAATCGTAATGGCGCGCTTTCAAAACAACGCGAGTAACCGGACCGTCTGAATGGTCGTATCACTGTGTTTTTAAAAGCTCTTTGTGTATGTTATGTGATGTGAGCCGCCTCTCTTTGATTTCGCTAATGATATTCAGCAATTAAACATAGACTTCAAACTGTCGAAACAGTCGTTCGATTTCTTGGAATCCTTATTAACCAAACTGTCGATATAAAGACATTGACTAACACTTTAAACGTTTCTTCTCTTAGTTTCGAATCACTTGTCGCTTTTACTACATACTTTAAGATATTAACGATTTATGAGCCGATTGTCTCAAGTGAAAGAAACACTGATAAAACTTCTTGTGTGTTTTCAAAGGCTCATGTTGGATGGTTGAAAAAAAATGAGATATAAAAGTTTTTCTATTTGACAATGATCTTAAGGTGAATAGATAATAATTTGTCAACAGTTTTAATATATCTTGATTAGGTATTGTGTTTATATATAAATATAAAGTAAATACAGTCGCGGCCATGTAATCAACATTAGTTCACACTGTGCGGTTAGTAGTTTTTAGGTTAATTGCTTAAATTGGGATAGGTCAGGTTATTGTTGTCGTTACACGCGATAATAATACATTCATCTTTTATTTATGTGGAACTTGATATTATTTTATCGATTATTATTAGTGTTATTGTCAATAAAGCTTCAATAAATATTACTTTTTTTATTGGTTATTAACTGATAGTCTTTTGAAAGAAATACAGAAAGCCGAATACAATTTATTCTAATAAACAAGAGCTATATCTTCATATCTATTTAAAGAGGCATTCCCAACTGAATATAAAGGGAGTTTTTTGTTAGAAAAACAATATATTACAAGATTCTTTCTATTTAAATCACATAAATAAACATAATCTACACTTTTATTCGTCTAACACGCAATAACGGCTGCAAAGTATCCATCAATGTCGACGGAACAATATTTAGTTATTAAGAAACGCTATGCGACACGTAATTGGTGTTTTTAACTGTTATTTTTTTAGTTACTAGAGCATTATACTTGAGTGATGGTGTCGTTCTCAAAAATAAAACGTCCCTCTTGTATAGAAAATTTACGGCGTCTCATTAATATATTATCAAAATAATCAGAGTAGGTACGTTTTAATATCTCCAAACAAGAAGTAATAGGAAACACACTTACCACTGTAATTCGATGTTTTAAACATCCTGTATAACACGTGGTGCTCTAGTGTAAATATTGACGGGGAGGGCAGAGCGAACAATATTTTGGACTTCCGTGATGATAACGATTCTTATAACTGTCTGTTATATACATAAATATATTTATAAGGAATTATCATACGGTGCGTTATAATTCAAGGCATATTCTTAGTGAATTCCCAGTCCTTATGTGACTAAAAATTAAAATAGCCTCAATTAAAACATCAGACTGTAGAAGTTAATTATTTTCTCTGCTGTGGGCGAGCGGTTGTTTCGGAGCACGTTTTGCTACAGCCGGAACGTGAAAAGAAATTCTTTATTTACAACTCACATCCCAATATCAGCCTTATCACAAACACATAGGACTCTTTTTCATTTCTTTTTATATAATTAATAAAACGTTAACGTATAATGTTTATTTCCAGCTTCGACTTATTAATCACGAAGAAGATTTTGCTCTATGTTTATAATAATATCTGTATTAATACAACTTAAACTTAACTACAGTACATAACCTCAGAACATACTTCATTTTAATATATATAATATGGGTATGTTTGTTTGAATGGGCGCGTTATGTTCCGCCATGAGACTAAACCCGTTTGCTACTGAGAGCTTTTACTGCGCGACAGTGATCTACGGCTCCTTTGAAATATCTGCATTCATGCGAACATTATGAGCCTGTATAGAAACGGTCGTTTAAAAATTCCATACACATCGTACGTATTTGACATTAAATATAAACTTTAATAAAAAATATAACTAATAAGCAGTCGATATAGAAAGCGGCTAGCTTGAAAGGAACATTACCCTTTAAAGATGAAGGAAATAAATTGATATGTTCATATATTTAACACGGCGAGTTGTCGTCAATTACTAAATATAAAGACATATAAAACAAGAAATTTTCATTAATAGGCAAACACAATGACAGCAGATCGTAAAATTAAAACGAATACGCACCTTACATGCGCATACATAATCAGTTATAAACTAAAGAATATATTGTCAATTAAAAATTTACAACTACCATTTAATTAACAAACGCCAAATACATAACTATAAGTAAATAGACTTCTCTCAATACGTATGTTTTTTAATGTTTCATAGTTTAATTAAAAAAAAATTAAATGTCAGTACAATTAGATAACAGCGTGGTGCGTGGTCAGGATCGCCGTTAATATGATATAAAATCGTAAACAGATAAACAATTTAACTGTATTATTATAAAAACGAGCATAAACAGTCATTGTAATGTATATATTAAATATTAAATCGAATATAATGTGTCGTTTGTGATACCGTTCGACCTTTTTATCTGGGATAAAGTCATCAATTTCAATAATAGTTGACGAGTCTCTTGATGTATAATGCTTATATTGTATGAAATATTATTTTATTACAGCTGTATATTGGCAATCTGTTCTGTGAGCACTGTCTCCACATAGACGGATGCTATGTATATATTAATGGATCTTTATAACATCATAACTTGTCTCATACTAGACATATACGATTCATTTAAAGTATTACTGACAGAACTGTTTCTATTTTAGTAACAAAAAAAAATCATTAATCACTTATAAATTTATAATATTTGATTAGAAAGATAATAAGTATTTTAATAACTTATCTAAGTTCATTAAAATAAAACTGAAAATTATTCAGCATAACCGAAATGAAATGTATATAAGTTACCAAGGTTACAAGACTGAGCATTCACATTTTATTTGTAAGACTTGCTTTTTGAAATTATCACTTGTACAACGCTTATCATTTATACGTTAAATATATTAATATATTATTTACTATGATTATTATAACAGTATGTTACTGAATAATGTATGTATCAATGTTTAATTCGATATTTAAACATACATTATATATAGTTTTCATATTAACAAACATGTCATAATAAAATTAAATCGTATGAAGCTTTTGAATGTCAATTATATAAAGCGCTTCAATTGCTTTATGTTATAATTTCAGATAAATTTTTAAGATAAGTTTAATCTTACTTAATGTAAGTCTCAAACAAATGTTTTATCAGCCAAAGAACGTTCTCCAAATTGGCAGAATGTTGTCGCTTGACGTAATTTATTGTTAGAATTGCATCGTCTGCCAAATTTTTACTTGCGTCATGTTTTATAATGAATAAAAATAGAAAATGTTATGCTCTACCATAATATGATTTGAATTTACCAAAAACATTTTTATTAAAAAGGTATTTTCCTATTATTCCTTAGAATTGATTTTATAAAAGCATTGCAAAAATCTTTTATACTTCTTCTCTTTAACTCTTCACTCGTCAGTACAAAGAATGTACCTATATGAACTTAATTAAGATGTAATAATAAAGTTATTTCCTACTGCTTACTTTTCCTGAATATATTATAACTATATACCTACATTAAATTAAAAATAAATAAATAACATTTTGTATTAAAATACAACCATTATTTTAAATGTGGGTCATTGACCCGGACAGTTCTAAATCAGCTTGTCTTCAAGTCTCTCTCAAATTCATTATAACTACAATATCTTGAAAAGAGCTTTATTTGATTACTGTTCATATAAGACGCCTACATTCGAATGTCTTGTACTATAATTAAGGTTTCTTTTTATTAAATCTTATGTTAAAAGCTCAGAAATAGGGCTGAGATATAATTATAATAGGACGTGTAAATTTTCTTTATTATTGAAGTATATATGTGTTGGCAGCCCTATATTCAAGGCAATGCCCTCCGGCCAGTAACGAGCTACAATGTGATGATTTAACTGGCTCATACAAGGAGCAAAAATACTCCCTTCCTTTTGATATATTAGCACAATACTCGTAAATGAACATATCTTCCTGGAAGAAATATATTAATATAGACTTAGAATATATGTAGCTTTTTGTTGTATTATCTAAGATACGTCATGGAAACTCTGTATGAGTGTGTTCAAGAACATAAAATTACGTTAACCGACCGTGACGGCTTGAAGCGTGTGTAAGGTGTAAGCCTCCCATGTGAAACATAACCAAAACGTCGGTACACTATCATAATGAATTAATGACTAATTATACAAAGATTTACCTATTAATATGTCTGTTACTGCGAGTTTTATTTCGCGTTAAATGTTATAAAATTATTGTTACTCAAACTAAATTTTTGAGCGCATTTTACGGTTGCTGCATATGTTTTTTTCTTTTTCGTTTTATAATATTGCGAATATATTTTTTTCTGTTTAAACGACTCAGTAGCACGTAACGTGGAATTGCTTCACAAATCCGATTGCCTTTTTTTTTACAAACATTGCGTTTTATCTGTTTTTATATTTAAATGTAAACTATTTAAGACGTCGCAACGATTGTTAAATTACGATGACATTTAATGAAGCCTACACCAGCCGTTCTGCCTTTGACAGAGTTAAAAATTTTAATAATTAAAATATAAATCAAATTAATATTACTCTATACAAAAAAGTGTTAGGTGAAGGACAGTGCATTCAAACTAATTATGTTAATCAATTGCATATAATGTATTTATTTCTATTGAATATTAACATCCTTCAATGGTAATTTGAATACAATTCTCTCTTTAATTAGCAGACTTTAGTACACCACACCTAAACTATCGACGCGCCTATAATTAACAGGGATTTGATAGCATTAACATACATTAAAAATTTATTAAAGCTTTAAATACAAAACAATGTCCATAATAAATTAAATACAAATTCTTTACAGCTTATCAATTAAATATTATGTTTATATTAATTTCAAATGTTATATATAATACGTATTTGGATGTGATGTCGTTTCGTTCAATTCTTCGTCTGTTATGAGGACAACATTTCAGAAGCTCTCAGAGCCAGTTCCATAAATAATCCTCTTAGCTGGCGTTATAATTCACAAATGTACCCTTAATGCTGCATTCGGTGAGGCATTTATCAACTACGTTAAACTGGTTTGTATGAGGCTGGTTAAATAAAAATAATAAATAAGAAGCAACATTCTGTGAGATTTATTTCGGGGAAAAAGGCGAGGTAAGAGCCAGGTCTTGTCGCCTCTTGTTTATAGTCGTTGGACGCGATACGTCTCTAATTAATGCCGCTCCAACCAGATATATTGTATACGGCTTGCCCCTCACAGATTATTAGTTTTGAATTCCGAGATTAGAACTAGCGATTGGTGTATTTTAGGACGGGCCTTAAGACAATACGTAACGCGACGGTCCCTTTGATATAAACATACGGAGTTTTGATATAAAAAAAACTAAGTAGGTATGTGAATAATTTTAGAAATAAATGCAGATTTAAAAAAAAATCCTTTTCGTTGAAACGTTTACAAAAATACGGAGAAACGTCCCAACACGAATACAGCTCAATTATTATTCAAGTCGACAAAATTTTAAGCATTCGCTGTTTTACATCAGATTCCAAATTATATGAAGGAATTTTTAATGTACCTTAAACTACCTACAGTGTTCTTGACAACTTAAAAGTTTGAAATCATCACACGTTAATATCATTTGTTATACAACATTGTCTGCTTTGATAGTTTGTTTATAATATCTACGATACAAAACTCTGAATGTGGGAACAGGTACAATTATGGCAGAATTTTCTCCCCGCGGTTACAATGGCCGGGTGAATAATGGGACTCGACTGAGGAGGTGCTTCACCCGTTGTCATGACGACCGTACGAAGGGTGGCCAACCTGCCCGACGTATAGACAGCGAAATGATAATACCGTCATTCGGATTTGAACTCTAAAATATCCTTGATAGAAATCATTTTCACATATTAAAGGAATCTGTTATGATCTTTTACTTTAATTGGGATAATCGGGACGTGTGTATTGTATTTCGGGTTCCATCTTTGATTTTTAAAATTAGAGTTATCTCCGTCTCTTTTCTCCTCGTCCGTCTGACTCTGACATGATGGATTGGTTTTCATTTTGTGTAAACTCACGCTCAAAAATAAGCATCAATTTATAACCAGACCCCGAAAATAGTTGTATTCATTAAAATGTAAATTTGTAAACAGACGTTTAATATATTTTTCTGTTCGAAAACGCTGCCATCCTTTGTTCTTTAATTAACTCGTATGAGATTTTTGGATTACAATAAATTTAATTTAAATTTATCGGAACCTTTTATAAGAGACACCTCTTGTGTAATAAATTCAACAGACGAGCAACCTTATAAGAATGCATTTAATGGACATTTATTTTCTATAAATAAATAAATATTCCTATCTAGTGATCACATATACTTACCTATAAATAAAATAATATAAAATAAATTTTTCGTCACTTTGCACGATAACTATTGTATACTCATACTTGTTTATATGTATTTGAATGTAATTATATAGTGATGTATACATATGTACCTACTAATATAGTAGATATATCAAATCAATACGATATTTGTTTCACTGCGGTCTTTTAATACTAGTTACATACAAAGCTTACCAAAATATAATGTATATATATATAAATAAAAAACATAATATCAGATTGTACATTCCAAGCCGGGCACTATCAATTATACAAGTAGGGAACGCCATTTATCTTAACTTATTTATTGAGTCGAAACCAGTTCGGGCTTGTTCGGGCTGAGGTATGTTACCGAACTATGTTGCCTCAGGTAAAGATACATAGGTGTATCCTTTAACGGACTGCTTTATTGTATATATTTAAATTATACACCTATAAGAATTTGATTAACAAAATATCAAAGATATCTTAAACTATTTATACTTTCAACTGCAAAGATAATTAAAGTTTACAGTGAGATAGTATAAAGGGTTAAAACTTTCTCAGTTTCTTAGAAGGCGTCTTTACCGTTCTAACAAAGCGCCACCTCACAATGACTTAGAAAGTTGCGCAACCCTTGCCTTTCCTTAGCTTTTTTTTATAACGATTTCTTTTTAGAAAGCTTCACATTGTAAACTTTTAGACCATTCACTGCCCTTAACCCTTTAACAAAAAAACTCAACCCTTTTCGAAACAGTCGTATCCCACAGTTGTAAATTAAACAGTTTATTTATTTCATAAAATCCACAGCTAGCCATTAAATCATCCCATTGTAAATCTATTAACGTTGGTATTTGATCTACTTTGAGGTTGGTCCCAGTAGCGGATAACTCTAAAATTAACTTTACAACAGCAATAAAATATTAATGAGCCATTAAAATCTAAGACGCTATAAAAGTGAAATTTAATGACTTGCTCGAAGCCTTTTGCGATGCGAATCGAAGCACGGGCTTGAGGATGATATATGACAACAATAAATTGATTTTAATGACACTAAAATACTATTGTCCTTACCGCAATATCCGATGATTCGATACTAAATGTTGTATTAATCATTTTTATTTCCTCTTCAGGACCCAATGGTTGTCCACGGCGACGGGGCAGACAGACATACACCAGGTTTCAGACACTAGAACTAGAAAAGGAATTCCATTTCAACCATTATCTGACGCGTCGGCGTAGGATAGAGATCGCACACGCGCTCTGTCTCACAGAGAGACAGATCAAGATATGGTTCCAGAATCGACGTATGAAATTAAAGAAGGAATTGCGTGCGGTCAAGGAGATTAATGAGCAAGCTCGCAGGGAGAGAGAGGAACAGGACAGGATGAAGCAGCAGCAGCAGGAGAAGCAGGCGAAGCTGGAGAGCCAGCACCATGGCCACCACGTCACCCATCACCACGACCCCATGAAGATGCCTATAGATAAAGGCTCCAGCGATATCCTCAAAGTGAACAAAGTGCCGACGTAAGTCCGCATCGTAATCCTGACTGAATTGTATCATATAGTGTGAATACATGAATGTGTTTCGTCCAGGGCTGAGTTAGTCTTCGTACGTTTTATTTCGCTGATGAGTTTTTGGAGGTGGACCTTGATTGTAATGATGTTCCTTTAGTACGGACTTGCCTCGGTGTTCTGCTAGTGGACGTTCTGGTGAAGTGCTTTAAGCATTTATTTTGTTGCCATAACCACACCATGTATTGCAATAATATTATAATATTTTTTACAAAACCTATCGCTCGTCCCGCTTCCGAGTGGTTTTCGGTATTGTTAGTTAAGATTTAAAATCTGTGAATCTCATAGTATTTATTGCTACCACTTACTTTAATTCATTATGTTATATATTATTTTTTATACATAGTTATTATATTATGTACATTTTGATGTATATTTTATTATTTGTCCACTGTTAGTGGTCTGGTTATGTTTTGAGGGTCACATTTTTATGTAAAATTTGTTGTATTTTATAAGTTGATTTCGAAAAATGAGATGAAAGTTTACTTTTTATTATTATTTTCCAAGTTGTGATTCCTTGACCGTTGCTAACATTGTTGTTTTGAACAATCTTTTTATATAATACTACCCGATCACATATTATAATAACTAATTCAATAAGACGTTAGACGTGTAATATCTTTAACCTACAATATACGTATCAAAGTACAATTGAATTTTCATCTAGACGTTTGATTGTTTTGTATACAATGTTGACATAAATATAATGCAGTATTTTTGAAGATTTCTATTAAAAAATACAGAAAACAAATGAAAATCGAACATTGTCCATGAACAAACAATCTGACGTTCAAAATTTATATACGTAACATTGATACATATAACAGAACACATGACTAAAATAATTTTTACATGTAATTTTTAAATCGATTAGTCTAAGTGTAATATACATAGATAAAATAGGTTTCAATCTACTTTATATAGTACCTATTGCTAAGATTTGAAGCTATAAACCTTAGTTGTTTGTCATACTTTGCGTATATGAACAGTTTTCTTTGTAATGAACTTATATGCAATAGTTTAAGCATCAAGTGCTACTGGTATTGTCAGGTTGTGCCAAAATATAATTAATTATATTAGCTTTATTGAGTCACGATACATTTTGGCATTAACAACCGGCACATATAACTCATACGTAAATCAGGTTAATATTAGTATTCTAAATTTAGTGTTGATAGTCACCATTATACGTAAATTAATGTCAGGGTAGAACTAAGGAAAAATTTAATAAAAACTTGTATTGACCGGAAATTCTTAACATTATTGATGTTCAGTAAACAGTCTGTCAATGTTTTTCATAAATTAGTAGGATCATGTAATCCATTTAGCAGAACAAATCCTCTTAGATGTAAGTCACTTATACAATTTTTCGAACACAATTTCCTCAGAGAACAAAAGCAATATACAGAATATATCATACTTTTCATAGTTTTTTAAATAATTAATAAAATATGTTATAACATTAATTAGAATAGTCGTGTTATACCGCCCAAAGGCGTTCGTGCAATTACTATTCTTTCCATGAGCCATAGGTATCTAATAAAAATAGAAGTTTTGTGCAAAATCACGAATGAATAAAATTGAACAAAATGTACTTAAGTAACTTTGGTATATGTAGGCTTTATAAATTATAATGCATAGATTATAAATTAGGAACTGATGGTGAGCGTGAAAGATTCGAAGTATTTCATTATAAACGCTTAATTAACGTAATGTATCGTTATCGTGGAGGTAACGAGAGTGTCGAACGCAACGTACACACAACGAGGAATGTAATGTGTGTATACGATCTTATACGAACCGTTATGATCTATTCCGTTGTAATCATAATTGATATTTTTTTTATATTATTATTATTGTCGTTACTTTCATGGGTCTGTGCAAATGACGTTTTCCACTCGCCACTATCCACTGTTAAGCGATTCCTAATTAAGTTTCGTTTCTAACAATAGGTGAAGTCGTATATGAGTAATGTTGTCTGTGTGTATGTGCGTCGGATGATTTATGACAGGTTTTCTTTATTGTTTCTGCCTCGTAAAGAACTGTAGATAATTCACGTGAAACAATGAGCAATTTGCTAAATAGATTATATACGACCTCCATCCGTAATGCTGTCTTGCCATATTGCTAGTGTTTCTTAGACTACAGGTATTATCGTAATACCTAATACCTAGCTGAGTGTAACGTTATTTATAAGATAGTTCCATCCCTTTCTTTTTTGTTCTCAAAATTTGATGTTGTTCCGTCAAAGTTAAGTTAATAGTTTAAGTTAAAAAGATATTTGTTAAGTTGGAGAACCTATTACTACATTAATGATGATTTAAAATTTTATATTATATTAACAAGACTTCCGTTTTTAGTTATAAAAGCTGTATTGTTTTAATTTTGTCTAAACGTACTTGTAGCGATGTATGTATGTACCTATATCTATATTTTCTATAGTAATTAAAACAAAAAATGTCTTTAAAAATTAAGTAACTGTAAATAGTCGTGGAAGTTTTTATGTGGCGCATTATTTTATTTTTTATCATTATGTTATATATTTATGTATAGGACGATGTATGACGATTTCGCTCGGCCGATAACGAACGAAATAATATAACAGAAATTAAAAAGAAAAATAACAATAAACAATATTTATAATACAACTGTTACTTATAAAGTACTCATATTGTTTTAAAATATAATCAAGGATGACGGTCGAGTGAAATGTTAAGTTCGTTCTAAAGTGATTGTGTCGTGTTAAAGTAAGATAGCTGGGTTGTTGTATATTTAACCCGCATTCAATATTGTAATATTAATTTCGAAAATTCAACAGAATAAAGAGTTAATAAAACAATTTTAGTGTAATGATGTTTTATACCCGGTCCCTCTGAAACGTTAATATACTTAAATACAAACCATTGTTGCATTTCATTTGATATGTAGCTGTGAGTTATATACTAAGTTATATAGACAACCGTCTAATAAAACCATTCAAACATTAATTTAACAGATAAATAAAAAAGAAATTATTAAAAATTCTACAATTTTAATGTTTGGTGGATTCAGGGTCATTTAGGTATATTTTTATATAATCGATACGTTTTTGACTGATATAAAGAAAAATTATTTAACTATCATAATAGTTTGTGTAAACCTAATGTATTGCATGTAAATTTCATTCAAAAAAAAAACACGAATGTTACTAAAATTACTTAGTGATGAGCATTAAATTAGAACAGAAGTTGATAAAGATCATTAAGTTTTATATCAATATTTCGCTTTACACGTAATAATAACGTCTGAAATGTCTCTAAGTCGAAAGCTGATTTTTTACTGAAGCTGTTCAATACATTAATAATAGTTTAATTCCCACCGTAACTAACATAGGCGTCGTCGGCGACTGTCTTTAGGATGTCATTGTCCCATAAGTCATTATAAAAAACAGAACGCCATGCCCCTAATGTTTAATGCCTCTAAATACCAATAACGTTTGTCGGGACCCCGCCGAAAACAAACCATGACTTATATCTCTAATATAATGTATTCTGCCATTCCGCCATTTTCCATTCTCTACAGATACTGTCGCTGTCAAATAAATTTCCAACGAACAGAATTCACAATAGGTGGGATCGTTTACAGTTGGTGCTGAAATCGCTTGGCAATACAGCACCCCCCGGCTGGTAACACTATGCGAAACGAACTGCGGCCTCAAGCGATTCTGAACTTAGATTGATAAACAAATTTTTTGTAGCATTTCCTCTTGTATTGCTAACAATTTTTTTGTACATAGTTTTTTCGAGTATACCTACCTCACGTTACCTTATGGCGTGATGGTTAATCTTAATGGCCATTTAAATATACTTAACCGATTCATAAATCAAACTTTAGTAGGATTTGATAAACTGTTATAATGTCAATGATATTTTCTTTTACAACATTCTTCAAAGATAAATCATTATTTAATTATGTTTATATAAAGCTATAATCGTCGCTCATAACAGTTTATAGTATCATATTAAACATACATAAAATAATTATGTATACAACGTCGGACCTGATCGAATAAGTATAAGTATTTATATTGGAACATAAAATTAATCAATCAGTTAATTAAACCAAGCTTACATCAAAGATAAGGCGGGCCGCTAATTCAACAGTGCCCATTACTACCATGTAGTTGATTTCTTTAATTAATATAATTGTTGATAAGTAGTCCACATAAAGCTCTACTAAGCCCGTTAATTTATGAATCCTATGCTATCCTTAATCCTATTTGCGCTTACTATTAAGCTGCAGTGCGTCGAAATGCCATCGACTCGGCCAATTTCATGCTCTGACGCTCCCTTTGCATCGAACTAACCAATTACGTATCGCATAACATGTAATGATATGCAGAGTACAAACAATCCCTATTCTCATCTCCTTGATTTATAATATAAAAATACGAAATTGATAACGATTGTTTGCAATTAAATTAATTGTCTTTGATAATGATAAAGGATTTTTTATTTATTATGGCAGATGCGTTGTCAAATTAATATCAAATAATAAAAATGTTATTTAAATGTGCAATACGTTTGTGTATATGTAATAGAAGCCAGACGGTATAGAGTAGGTATGGCGACTGTGATCCGACTGCAAAATACCGGATACTATAGAAAACTGAGTTCTTTTATTTTATTTCTGTTTTGTTTCCATTCGATCGGTCGGATTGTTTCGTTTCGACATGTAAAGTCCCGATACAGTAAGTATTACGAAACAATATACAAATATAACAAGATGCTTATTAAATGTTTAAACAATCGAAATGTTAGACAGAAGTTAGAGAAAAAAATACTCTGTTTAAGAAGAATAAAGCACTTGGTATTTTAGGTCAGTATCCTCAGTAATTGTAACATATTATACTTACAAGATTATAATTAGTATTTGTTTCAATTACTGCAATAGGCATAGTTAATTGTTGCTTCGTAAACGCGAGTACGAACATATTCAGTGTATTGCATTAGGTACCAAATCTTTAAAGATACGATATACAAATATTTTTCAAAAAATTTTGAAATTAGTTTTTTTAGTTTAATAATGCTAAGTCATACTTGGCATTTTTGATTCGTTTGTCATCCTAACTCAATTATACCATATTCTGTAACTCGGACTAATGATTTCATCTAAATGTCTTATATATTTATAGTGGAAAATAGCTTAATATTATTTACTTCCAAATTAGAGTTGAATGAAACCAACACGCACCATAGTTATGTTATACCTAGATGAGAACACTCTCATGTTAAAATTAATCGAGGACATAAAAAGTACCTTTCATAACACAGGTAAGAGTTGAAACTGTCCACTGTTAAAGTTTTACGATTCACCTTTACTGTAGCATGTATAAAAATCTCTTACAATCTCAATTTAAGAACGTTCTCTTTAATTTTGTGCCATTAAACCTCAGTGCATCTAAGAATGAGAGTTTACAACCTTGCTAAGTTGCGGTGATTGGTTATTGTGCAATAGAAAACGCTCGTAAATATAACTCGTGTATCATAAATAAATCTTAATACATATAGTAAAATATTTTTGCCTATAATCTTGTTGAATAAGCTCATAGGTACGTGAATAGTGTAAAATACTTTTATGTAGCCGCTTGCAATTATGTTATAAATGCAAAAAT
>JAAAKD020000024.1:6327338-6337959 GCA_010014825.2 Danaus melanippus
AGTGTTTTTTTTCTATGAAATCATGCCGCTTACCACATTCTTTTTAACCAGATATCATATAGCCGAAAGCACGTGTATTGAAAATTTGAACTTCATATTTTTATATTAACTTGTAATTTTAGTTCAATTATTTAGCAACTTAGTGAATTAATATCACATTCTCATATTAGGAAACTACTATTAATATTGTTGTCGTTTTTTCATGTAGATACCTACTAACCCTTGTATATATATATATATATATATATATATATTTATATATATTATACATACACTCACACGCACGCGTTTTATTATTCCTATTTAGCTTGCCGCAGTCGGGTAGGATACTATTTAAGTAAAGCCTCAACAAATACATAATCAACTATGACTACTAACATAATACTTTTCACTCTTCAAATTTAATTTTAAGACACGCTAAATAAATACAAACATATCACTTTAAAGACATTTTCTTAAACAATTCACAAACTTGATAGAACAAGAATTATTATTCCATATGACAGTATTAATCAAATAAATAACAGACGAAATATCTTTAAGGTAGGTTATTATAATGATTTTGTCATAATATACACATTATGTACATATTAATGGAACATTATATCAGAATATAAGGTAATAAAATAACATAATAAATCATATTTATTGATACCTACACATAATTAATATTTGATATAAAATTTTAAAAATAGAATTTGTAAAAAAAAAAAACAAAAATCTTATTAATAAAATCGTAGGAGTTGTGATAGTTGCATGCCTTTTAGACATGATAAGACTTATTATGAGGGTTTAATGAAAAAATATATACATATATAGAAACAAAAATATTCTTTTTAAAATTCATTGATAACAGTTCGGTAATAATATTTCGATATATTCTTTTTAGTGGAGTTTCTTTTTACCTGGACATCAGGTAGAATATAAATTCATGGAACCTAAAAATGTCCGTCGACGCCTTCAAAAAAGGTTCTGACAGTATGATGAATCTTCTGGGTGACACCGCTTTCAACAACGCAATAGGTTATTTCATCTTTCATTCACTCTTATGCAGACAAACGAACGTCGGATAAGGACAACAAATACCATAATGGCTGTTTTCTTTGTTTATGTTCAGTTATATTACGAAACGTTCGTGTTAAAATTTTCACATGTTTTGACTATATTTGTAAAATAAATGATGAGCAATATCAAAGTTTAACATTTTTATTGAATTTAATATCATTTAAAAAAAATAAAAATTAACATATTTATTATTCAAATTATTTGATCTTAACTGATAAAACTATTATGTTCAGTCGAAAATAAACCAATCTTAAAAAAAATAACATTAATTTGTACATCAATTTATAAAACAATAAGAATGTATCGCTAGCAGCGATCTTAATTAAATAATAAATCATAGAGCTTTGAAGTAATCTGATTTGAAATTAAATTTATCGTGCAATAAAAACACTTATAAACGAAGTATAAGGGCAAGTACGGACATTCGCAGTACCAACACGGCCACTGCATAAATCGCCCATCGAATTCCAAGACGCTTTAAATCATGGCAATACCAGATACAGAGCGTGTTATCAATTAGAACTACTTCACAACATTACTTATGCCACTATTATCAATTAAAAGAAATTATAAACTATTTTATTTATATAAGTATAAGGTTGAAAGTTGTTTGAAAATCATTATAAGTAGGTGCAAGAGTAAGTGGCGAGCGGATTGCTTGCTCGGGGCACGTAGCGCATAATAAATAAAAGCTGAGAGTTAGTGCCGCCGTGAGCAAGCCTGTACCTTATCAGTTCAATATACTAGACTAGGTAACCTAACACCGCGCTTTGATCTCGAAGGTAAGACCTTAAAAGTACTGGAAGCTTATATAAGGCTCCCCAACTCCCAAGTACTAAGCAGAGAATGAATACCTACAAAGATATTAATGTAATGAACTAAATTTACTTCAATATTAAATAGAAATTCTCGGCTTCATTTCAAACGCAACGTAGCAGTTTTCTTAGACGATATATTGTAAAAAAATCTCTAAGAAAACTTATATCAACATTACTTTTAATGGATTCGTGACCATTCTAATGATTTTGTTAGTATAATATGAACTTTGCGTCACTGGAAATAAAAGTTAATTCAGTTCGTCATAAAGTTTGGCAAGCTACAGGGTGCCTGGCAGGGGTTGATTTATATTGGAGCAATGCAGTGGAGTAGTGTGCAGTTAGTATTGATTTCCATTCGCCCCTCCCCTTGCATCTCACCTCACGCACAATGGCGGAATGCCAAATATCTGTGACTGGTTTTATAAAAAAAAAACGTACCTACGAAATAAAATCAATATTTTTTATTGCTTCCTAAACGAAAACCTTGTAACAACTTTCTACTTATAATTAAAATATTATATTACAAACATAATAGGTATGAATAAATGTACAATAAATAAAAAGGAAAATAAAACACTCTCTGACACAAAATATACTGCCGATAAGCAGGAACGGCTTCTGTTTTAATACAATTACCCTTGAGACTAAAGTAACATGAGCTATATCAAAATGATGTACGTCGACGACCTCGACCAACCGACACACTGACGATGAGTTCAATGACCGACATTTCGGCTATAATACGTACTACAACTGGGAAAACAACTTATTATAATAATAATTTTAATATGTAACAGTAGTCGTAGTTATAAAAAGAACATTCAAAGAAATTAAACTGATATAATAATAAAATGAATGGAAAGGTTTCTATGTTGTTGTTTAAACACTTATGTAATAGGTACCTAATAAGTTAATTAATGAGACTTAGCTAAGACTTTCGCGAGTTGTCACTTAAATGGAACTAATATGTTTCGAATCTCACATCATCATCACATTATCGTCACATCTCGTCTACCCGTCATCACGGTTGCTGCAAAATAACCGAAACGTCTTGAGTATGTAGTTCTTTAATATAATACAATACGCGTAGTATTCCGAAAAATATTAGTTTCATTTAAGTATTATTTAATTGATATTTTGTATATTTTCGTGTGTAGATAATAATAGAGAAATAGTTATGACAAGAGTCAAAGTAGCTGGTAAAAATAAGCGATAACTGGTGAAAAGTATCTACTGAATTAAACGTAGGTATCTCCAGTTAAAAGTTACTCAACATTTAACTTAAAATAGGAAAGTCTATGAATAAAAAAAAGATTACTCAAAATGACAATATGTTCCGTTACATTTAGCGGGTTGGGCTCTCCAACTAATTTGAATAACTAAAAACATTTTATTTTTTTAAATTTAAATCTCGATAAGCGCTTTTAATGAGAAAAGTTTAATATAAAAGGGAATAAAGTTATCAGTAGGTACTCTGTATCAATCTGTATTCGCTTCGCAGCTTTTCCAGAGACATTTCGGCATCCGGATGAATTAAATCACACAAGAAAAACTCTAAAAATATAATTGACATTCGATTTATGTCTCGGGAGAAAGCGACGTGTCAAGATAAAATTACTTAAGAAACAAAATATTGATCTTTATTTTTAGGGCAGTAAGATTTACAAACGGTTAATGTAGACACGGTTGAGTATTTTAACGGATTATGTACCACACAGTATATGGTGTTGCTGTTAAATAAATAAATACGTCGCGTGAGACATCCGATTCTTATCGAGTATTCTTGTGATTTATTTTCAAGCTTTCTGGTTGATATTTACGACGTCGAGAGGAACCAGTTCCGTGTCTACCTACTTAACTTAGTAAATAATGCCCGACCAAAATTAATGGCCTCCTCTTGCTTTAAATAGATGACTAAATACCGAAGCTCACGTTATATCAGTTACCGGGGCCTGTTTATATTGGACGTCTTACGTAATGAAAGCGTTCCTATCCATTAAGACAGCTGGCCCTACTATAGATCAGTCAGGTTTTCGATTGCAATTCTACAATAATTGATCACTTTCTAGTACTTGGTTTACACAAGAAATTAATTAAAACTTATATACAATAATGAAATATATAAAAAAATACATATTTGAATTTACTAGGCTATTATTATATTGTTTTCGGTAAAATTAATTGAAATATGCTATTAACTCTGATTTTATTTATTTTTCAACATTTCAAATATTCCTTTTTAAAAGGTTTTATTTTCGAGAAAAGGATTAAAACCTTAAGTAAATATGAAACGATACTTTAACTTTTTTACATTGATGTTGATGTGCAGAATTAAATAGACTGATTGACATTGTAAAGCTGTCTTTGAGATGTAGTTACAACATACGGAACCGTAAATAAATGAAACGGGAACTCGAATGTCCAACGCGAAAAACATAGTAGGGGAACAAGATAACATCCTGCTTTTTGTATTTTGTTTTGTGTTGAGCTAATGTCAAAACATTAAACAGAGTGAACTGATTCCAAACAATTAATGGCTTTTTAAATAAAATAGCCTTGAGATGTTTTAAGAGAAATGTTATTTAAAGACGCCATCGGGCCGCGGAAATAAAAGTTATTTGTGGTGTTTGAAGAATGAAATTATTAACACTAAAATCATAATTTCTGTCAAAATTATGAGCATGAGGATAATGTTTATGGCCTTCTAATTCCGTATGTGCTTTAGGATCCCGCGAAGTGATCGCCCTGAGTGTTTTGAGGTTCAACTTGCTGATGTGTTTACATTCATATATTATAAACATTATTTATATCTTGAAACTGTTTTTAAAATATTTTTATATTATGTTTATATTTCGCAAATTATCTACAGCTTCCGCATTATGTGGCTGTGTTGTGTTGGCTTTGTAACAATAAGGCCTATTTACTTATACCTTACCTACATATAGATAATGTTGTACAAGTATCGGGTTCAACACCAAAATCCACTTACCCCTTACAGGGCCTACACGTTAGCTGTTTACAAGAAGGGCTCAATTTATTTATTCGTTCATTAAGCGAGGCGGGGTATCGCTGTGAGAGCTGAATTTTAGGATAATGGCTGTATGGTGTACTTATAGAGACAGTTAAATGAACATTTAGGCGCCTGCGGCTTCGACACACCTATCAGAATAATAACCATAGCGTGTTAATATATACAAAGATATCATTCGAATAATTGCTCATGTATGTACTTAACCGTCTTACAATATCGTTATCAACATTTTAAGCTATTTAAAATACACTAAAAAAGATATTGCGAAAACCGAAAGCCTTAATTATATATTCTTAAACCATAAAAGCAACCGACTAAAAATCAATTAAACAAGCAAATCGCTCAAACGAAAGGTTAACGAGACAAAAACGTGAGAATCAAGACAATTCGATTCGTATTGTGATCGCCTGGTTACAAATAAATCGACTCAACAGATCGTATTCTATAACGTTCACCAACTTAACACTAACACAGTGTAATAAAGCTTCGAAGTGTATACAATAAAATAAACGGTTGTTCAACAGCTTAATACAACTTTTGATTACACTGTGGCTCTTCGATTGGGGACTATAATAGTTGTTTGAGATTTTATTGATCACTCACACAATAAATCGATTTAAGCGTGTAATTCAATAATGGTGTCCAAAGACCGGCGGCACTAACAGTCCAGGTTAAACCATTATGTGTAATCATCAATTTGATATGATACCAGATCCGACCTTTGGCTGAGAAATCTTTCCTATCAAACTAGGAAGTGTGCAATTTTGCAAAAAATAACAGCGGTGACTTTCATATACCGATATTTAAATAATAACTGTAAGGTGCCAATATGAAAATTTTAACTGTAATTTTAGATCGTAAAATATTTATTGATTATTGAAAACGATTTCATATATTGATCGAAAGTTCTATAAATATTAAAAGGTGTTAATGACATTACAATTGCTATAAAATTACAGTTGTCTCTAATAAAAAAATCGTATATTTCTACACAAAGTAAAAAAAGTGTGAATACTGCTATCAAAATAAATTGACCACAACACTTATTTATTTATTGCAACTTATTTCAATACACTAAAAAGCCTTAGAATGTACCGTCATGGCGTTGTAAAAAGCATCTTATAATCCTTTTAAAGACGGTCTTCATGTATTATAGTTACACTTCCAAAGTATTTGTTAGTAAAGACATCTCTTTTACGGTAATGTTCGATTTTCTATTAAACTTGAAAGCGTTCCACGTCCCACATTCTTATCTTGAATGTTCAACGACATATTTTTCCAAAGTTTCCCGGCGCGAGCTTTCAGGCTGCCGCGTATAAAGCTCTATTCACACATGGCAGGAGATAAGGCAGCTTTCACACCATTAAGCCGCGCGCTGGAGCCCGGGGCTTTTCCAGATTAGATTATACACTCGATTTATGACGTCATTAAAGCTTTGATAATTACTCGGGACAGGCTGCGTAGGCGAGACGCGGCTGGGGGGAAAATGGGGGGAAGGGGGTAGTCAGGGAAGGGGGGGCGCTTGTACTGTTTGATTGGATTCCTGGTACTGCGAGGGTTAAGGGATTAAAGTTATGGAGATTAGTTCACAGCCCGCGGCCATTCACTTCGTTTATGTTAAAAGGCCCATAGAGATGTGTGGATAAGAGATTGCTTATTGCCAATTGTGATAGCGTGCAGTTTTTAATTTTACACGCACGGCAGAATGTTTGTAAATAAAACACTGATTGGCTTTTGACCAATAAACATTATTTGTACCTGATAGCATTTTATTCATCTTTTATTATGTAGCTATGTAGGTGTAATATCGTACCTTAATGTACCTTAACAACTTTCCTACAACCGTAGTTTCAATATGTTTTCAAAGATAACTATGTGTAAAATAATTTTCTTGGAAACAATTTTCCGAAACATTAGTCCATATTATAAACCTGTATTTACATGTCATGGAAAACTCTTAAGATGACTTCCCATTACTTCTATAAAATTGTGCATATTTCATAGGACACTTTAACACAAGGTAAGTGGGAAAATGCTTACTATATATCAATATATAATAACATCAAAATATATAACGTTTTTTTGCATACTCCTATTTTCCTTTAGCTTTATATTTATAAATAAACATTTTTTTTAATAATGTAAATACAGTTTAAAACCAATGAATAAAAATATATTAGTCCTTGTTTGTAATGAATCCATATTAAACAGCTATTATATAAAAACAAAACATCTTTAAATATTTTTGTTTATATGTACATGAGTGTCTTTCATCATTCCTAACGTTAAAAATAGATCGGTGATATTAAAAGATAAAAATAATTTTAATTTACTTCAGCAAATAAAACTATAAAAAAATATATTCTTTGAAACAAATTTGCCGAAAAAAAAAGTTGCTTCATAATAAAAGTAAATTATAAATTGATATAAATTCTAAAAACAATTCCTATTGAAAGCTGTGACAGCGGTTTGAAACAAGTTGAAAGTATGCAAATATTTGTAACAAGTTGTTAGAGTTGAGCAAAGCAATTTCGGGCTCAAACCAGCCATCAGGGCTAACGTCCGCGAATGGCCCTTCAATTAAGTGTAATGAGCCAACCCACCCTTGCCCGTTTGGTTAATATATAGGACGTATACCTCCATATCTCAAGTGTTTCGACTGATACTAACGAACATTAAAAGTACCAAAATTATTAAAACGTAATATTACCTTAATTATGTCGAACAATTTTCTTAAATCATTAACTCATTCCACAAAACGAGGAAGTTAATATCTCACGATTCTCTATTATCTGATATTAATTAAAGGCCACTGCTTTTATTATTAGATATCAATTATGATAAACACTCGCCAAGCCTAAAGGGAATGATTAAATCTTTAATATCTAACGCGGAAGCTGCTCTCTGAGGAACAAATCATATTTCACAGATCCATTGCGGTATTAGTGGCGTATAAAGGTTCCATTATAAGTGACGCCTATCTGAAGTACCGTCGCATTTGGCAAGCATACTGTGAGTCATGCGTTCAACGAAAACATTATTATGATCGAACATCATCCAATTAAGGTCAATCGATTTAAAGTTGCTTTAATAAATATTAAATAAACATATTTTAATTATATGGATAAGTCAATATAATACAATATTATTTCAATATAAGGTTTTTATTACGTAGGTAGTTTAAAAACGATGTAAAACTTTAACTAACAATGTAGATATACGCTATTTGTTAAAAAAATAGTTAATTGAATTAATATTTTGGTAGTTTCTACACATTGTATACTAGAGTAGTAAAGTCAAGGACTCAATGCGGAGTGCGTAATAGGAAATGACATAAAGCTACCGATGGAGTCCGGTCAAAATAGACGATAATTATGAAATGTGGCGCCGATTGTCGGTCCATTAGTCCGGTTTGTGGCTCGCTGGGTACAACGTGCGCTTGTAGATATGCAAATCTATTCGTACATGAAAATAAATCATTTTTACTGCAATCCATGCAAATCGAACTGATGAAATCAACTTATATATCATACTTATATATTTAATAAAAATAGAATTAAAAAATCATAAGTTATTGATACAGCAATGGTATAAACTTACCAGTAAGTATAATTTAAATCTATAATTGAGAACACTACAAATATTTTAACACGGTACACGAACTGAACACAACCAACAGACATTACAAACTGAATTACAAAAGCAAACAATTATAAAACTGTGCAGGATAAATGTATTATGGAAATAAAGCAATAATTTACCTTTAAAAATAACAAAACATTCATAATTATTATAGGTTATTGTGCAAACTTTGGTCAAACAATGGGGGAAAGACTTTCTTCCGTCGTCGCCTGAGGTGTAATTATTTGCTAAGCTTTGTTTTTTAACAGGTATAATCGCACCGAACAAGCTTTAGACGTTTGTTAAATTATAGCGAAGTACTTTTTAGTGGTTTACGGTACAATAAAAATTGTACGAACAAGGCAAAACATTGCGGGATTCCGACAAATTTATGCTTTTACCTTTCTCAGCTATATTACGCCTTTCAAAGTCGGTCTATAGAATTGCACAAGTTAACCCATTTAAAAATTCGCTCCATAGGCCATTGCTTTGTTGTAAAAAAAACTGTAAGGGTTATTTTATTTTTAGGAACAAAACGACTGTTTTTTGATATTTTTAAAACGAAGACCATCTTCTGCGAACGCGGCTCGATACAAAAGTTCAGGCAGTCCTGTTTACATTTATTTTTTGTTTTGCTTTATTAGACATAAATATACGTTTGAGGCTATTGTGTTAGGAGGAGTTTTAGAAAACAATTTAGTCTCGAAAAAATCGTTCTACAGTTCACTTGGTCTTGTGTGTTTTAGAATAAGTTGGACAATTATAAATTTAATTTTAAATAAATGTACCTAATTAAATTCAGTGATTATAGTGATAAGTAAGAATAATACTTTTTATGGCTATTTAGAAAGTCATTTCTACTTTGGTCAGGTGAGTCTACACAGATACTTTTTACAAATAGATATACCTACCTATATAGTTGATCATATAAAAAAGTACCTGTAGATATACCTATCTATATATTATCGTAGTCAATCTACCGTTTCGTATTAAGAAAACTGTATTCACAATTATCTCAATTCTGTAAATTTGACAAATTTGTTCTAATCAAAACCTAATAGTGCTTATGTTTAGTTATAATAGGCGACAAAACAAAATAAAAAGCTATCTAAGCTTCATAGGAGCAAGATGGCTGCATTCCAAGCATTAATTATTTCCAATGAACCTTATGTATATCGGAATAACGTCGACATTACAATACATTAAACGATGTCGTGTTATATCTGTGAATGTAACTCAAGTCGTGTCCGAAGATATCGCTCCCTCCCACCCAAACTTAATACAACATAACTCACAAACGAATAAATTATTGCTATCTTATTCTTAACATTATTGCTGTTTCGTTCTATCTCCAGCTCCTTTTTCTAGTCATGATGCCTATTTATAAAGGGCACGGTTCAGTAAATCGACGCGATAAATGATTTATGAACACCAAGTTTCTTTATTTATTTAGAGGTCTTACAAGAAAGTGTTGGAATGCTTTATGGTATTATAAATAACAGCTTATACTTTATACTGGCTTAACATTAAATTATATACAGCGCATCGAATATTAATAACTACATGTAATACTGATTTATATAATACTTATGAATTTTTCCAGTTTAATACATAAATTGTATGATAGTCTGATTGCTGATCTAGACAAATTGTCTCTTTTATATTTTAATCACTTGTATGTACCTATGAAACATAACAATACAACACTAAGCGTTTTGTTTAAAACAAAGACTTGTAAACGTTTCGTTTATATATATGTATGTATATGTATATAAAAGTTCCATTACCGGCTCGCTATCTTTCAATCAAACGCATCCGTTAAGTGCTAAAGAGGACTTTTTTCCGATCGTGAGTGGGCACAGAGTACTGAGATACCATAGTTTTTATCTGGCTGTGATGTATCCACTGTCACGAAGTCTCGACGGACGTGACTTAAATACAAGGAGATTTTGAATTTAAAACAACACCCTTTGGATATACGGCTTCTTAAATTACTTTTACGATATTTATTGGCCCTTTGAACAAGCATACATGATAAGATAAAGATATAAGTAAATCGTTGTAAGTTTTCCGTTGTTTTGTGGAC
>JAAAKD020000024.1:6380536-6391665 GCA_010014825.2 Danaus melanippus
TCAAGTAGCTGTTCATAGATAGGGTGAATTGTTAATTAGGAAGGTTAAGGTAAGACTATTACTATCACCGGTGCACGCCTCTTCCTCGTTTCGAAGCCGAAAGAGGGGAAAAAATCAAACAGTAAATATCGGAAAGCAATCCGAGGTGATTGTGTAAACTTTTCTTAGATTGAGTAAACTTCTTGCGGCTGCCGTTTACGGTAATAGCCTTGATATATTTTTATTAATAGATTTTCAATTTTTATACCGGAATATCATAACGATTGACAATACTAATTAATACTATTATATTCATGTATTATATCTAAAGGTTTCGTGTTCCAAGCTAGCGTGATATGATGGATATAAATTACCAATTTAATTTTATCGCAATAATAATCTTAAGTACCTGTTTTTTGCTCATAATTGACAATTTGTTTACGTTAAATGTAAAAGTAACTTTCTTACTTTCTATGCTATATCAGATTTCTCTCACGTTATATTGAAATTTCTGAGAATCACTACTAAATTCCCTTTAAATATGGATTAAATCTTTCGATCGAGATAAGGCATCACATTCAGGATGCTTAAATCGATTTCCACGATTTTCCGACAGAGGGCGCCACAACTCGACTCAATTTATCCAGTGTCGCTTCGGGGCCGATGGGGCCGACCGCCTATTGTTCACTAAATGAACTACCTTCAACCTACACCAGTAACACTGTTCACTACAGCAGCCAATTGGAATACAATTTGGTTATATGGAAATTGAATCATTTGGAAAATTCTACGTTTCTAGGCTAGTTTTTTATACAATACTCTTTTTGGAACTGCGCGTATCAATCATTTGAATAATGATTAGTACTATTCATAAATAAAATAAAATTTATGAAATCTCATTTTGATATGTACCTAACAACAGTTGAAGTAATTTATCAAGCCGAGGACCAAATCCTTTAAATTTTCTTTCATTAAGAACTTTCGCTTATTTCTCCCAACCGGAACCTATTTGTTGGGTTGCTATTTAAAACATTCGCCCCGTCTGTTTACATAGATCAGATACGTTCAACAAAGGCTTTTGTAATTAAGAAAGATATTTTAAGTCGGCGGCAGCTTGGCTTTATACGCAAAATGAATTTACTGGATTAAGTGCGTTTCAAGTTTTGTTAAATGGAGTTTCGTTTCTTTATTGCTAAACAGAATCTAACCCAATAAAGTTCCGGTAATGAGAAATGAAATAACAAAATTAAATGTGCATAGCTTTCAGAGAACGAAAATTATAATAATAAATTTTATATTTCGTGTGAACAATGGACTACTATTGGACATACCGTGCCAATATCCAGAAGATAGATAAAACACGCAAGCCCGTATTTCGAAATAGCTCCTAAATATAAATTTTGGAGTACTAACCCCAACATAGGACTGCATTATATTCGTTTTCCAAGACAACCGATACAATTAGAATCTTCTTTAATTAAGGGACGACTATGAATCATTCGCACGTGGCGCAACGAGTTTTCGACTTGTATACGCTTTTCCCTTAACTCAACTTCTAGTATTATGAATTACTCAAAAACAGGACGTAATGTAAACAGGATATGGTTCATATTAGATACCTAATAAAAATATGCTTTTAGAGATAGCATAATATATGACTATTATCTATAAACATTGTTTATTCTATATATGTATTTTTGTGAGGGACGTTTCTGTAGATATACGTAAAGCATCAAATAATAAGAAACAAACAAATTTGAACGGTTATAAACCCTTAAACTGGGGAGAATTGTTTCCGCTATGAGTAACTACACTACATAGGACCGAAATATTTAATATATCCTAGAAATGTTACACTCTATTAAGATGCAAGGCGAGAATGTTTACAGTACCCCTTACATAGAAATACTTTAAATTCCCTCTGAATACGGAAGGGTTTCGAAGGTGGCGGTATATTTAATTTAATGTGCTCTAATCAATTATGCAAATGTGCCAGAAAATACCCATTATAAATATAATAGGATCGAGTAACATAAAACACCAAAGATAGAAAGGTGAAATTCCAAAAAATTGGTTAAAAAATAGATCATCCAAACGAGGTGTGAGGTAGTCCGGCAGAGGCTATCCGTCGGGAGTTGTAATTCAAGTGACAAATATCGAAAGCCACAATTCATATTTCTGCTATCTGTGCTGTGTCGCCATCTGCCGCAGGGACGCTATTGGTTCTCCATCAAGCGGGTGTGTGATCTATTTTTGTTGGAAATAAAACATTGTTTTTTTCCTCTGGGAAATGTTTCATAAGTATTTTAGGGTCGCTACGTGACGTGTTATTTTGGGGAGTTGTAGTTTTTAGATGGTCCACCGAAATAAATGTAATTTAGTACTATGTGGTTGCGACGAATATTCCAGTTATTTATAGAGCAATTGGAGAATATAAATAATGCATTGCCACATTAATAAAAGTAATTTAAATTTCCAACATAAAAACAGTAACGTCGGAAAATAGTGCGTCGCGATACAGAGCGTATACATTATCGAGATCGAAAATTTCACGTGCCCATATAATTTTAAGCTCGTAAAGCCCAGACAATAATTCACCGGGAGCATTTGCGGAAAATGCATTTTATTGTTAAAACGTGAATTTTATTTATCGTCGACAGTAGTGGGGGGTATAGTGGGGAGGGCGTGATTTGCAGTACCGGCTCATCGAATCCACCCTTTGGCACGGATTATTTATACTAAAGGTAATTTTCCCGGTTCATTATTGGGAAATGCAACATTTGTGCATTTCATGAGCTGTCATTTGCAGTTCATTAAAAATGAGACTCACTCTTCATCGTTGTATGGCTTTTATTTCATTCTTATCTACAAGATATTGTCGGAAATATATTGTGAGAGAGACATTTAAAACGTAGTCGAAATAATTTTGTTTTTAAATGTTTATATTTTTATTCCAACATTTTTGATATAAAAAAAATCGTTTTGTCACATGAATCCAACAAATCAAATTACACGGCAAATTTCAAACGCTCGTTCAACAGTGAATAACTCTTATAGTTGTTGAGCTACTCCTTTTTATGTAATAATCTACTCCGCGTAAAGGCGGTCTTGTAGATAATAATCACAATTGAGTTAAGAAACACCCGTATCAATAGTTTATTATTGCAAATATGTATGAATTATTATCTTGTTACTATTTTATAACAGCATTCATTATTAATATATTATAATTGTTTGACTAATCTATTATACTCACATTAAGTCTCATTTTCAGTTCATCAATGCGTACCTAAGGAGCCGAATCAATATCCAAAAGTAATAAAAACAACTCAGAACCCAACTCAATGAAAGTCGTTAGAGTTTTCTTTCTTCATTTACTGTTTACTCTTGCTGGATGAGAAAGGAAAATAAAATGCAACTCTTTTAAAAGCTATTTAGTTGCTATCCCTAGATAGCGTCTACCGCAGCGCTTCGTTTTTTCCCGCTGAAAAGCCAATTTGGAATGAATCACAGTAACAGTGGCCGGCATCTGTGCTAATTTACCTACGGGCGGACAGTCTAATGCGACTCGTTGGCTCGTAAATATCGAATCGCGACCGAGCACCGAATATCGAAAGCCGGCATTAGTCGGATACAGCTAATACACACGGGGCACGCGCGATAAATTATCGCATGTTCATTTGGCCCCGATGTTTAATCTGTCCAGCGATACCTACTGCTGTTTTGAGTTTCCGATGTAGTTCTGCAATGTATTAAATTTTATTAATTGATAGTCACTAATCCCTGTAAATATTAAATAAAGCAACAGTGCAGAAAACAAAACATTTTCGAAGTTTGAACTACTTTTAATGAAAAAGTTACAAATGAACGTTTCAAATTAAACATTCTATAGTAAACAACTAAATATCCTCCTTTTTGTTTCTCATCTTTACACTGCTTTTTATCCAATACGACACAAGTAGATTCATTAGCCTCTTCTATTGCATTATTCCAAACAATACCAATTACTTTTCATGTAACTAACTACGAAGATGTTAAAAGATGGTAACTTTATCAAATCACAGTGACGTGTACCTACACATAGACTCGATGTCCAGTGTCGTAGTACACAGGCTGTTCTGTCCGTGGTACAGGGCCAGCGTGATATAAGAGCAGTCTCACTAGTCACTAACAGTAATAAAAGCATTATTTTACAATAATATATACAATTAAAAGCTTAGCATTACCTTTAAATGAATAATATAAATATAGATCAGAATTCAATATAATTAATGTGACATTAAAACGTCATATTTTTCTACTACTAATAAGGAGACAAAGACTGTCATATATAACCAGTGTCTTATCAAACACCTTTTGATATGCAATAATGGAGGCAATATATCAAACTAGCTATCTAAGTTAAACGCAATTTGAAGTATGGCGGCTCTTAAGGCTTCCACCCCCGAAAAGAAGGTGGTGGGTGTGAGCCTTATCGCGGAATTGCAGGCACTCCACCCGTTTACCTTAAGATCTTTAATATTAAATAATATACTACATTTTAAGTCAGTTATGCTTTATTGGCTTTATATTGGATTACAGTTAATATTTGGGAAACTATTTAATCTTCCAACAGAAATGAATTCTATAACTAAGACATATATAAACATAATAACGATGCCGGTCGCAGAGTGGTCGTGCCAAAATCTGACGGTTTAATAAAAGATGTTATAGATGTCAGACTTTATACTTGCAAATGTTGTTAAAATTATGTAGGAACTTTTGCAAGTTCATGTATCTATACATCCGCGTGTCGGCATGCGATGCGTGCGCCACGGGGAATGAAGACGTTAAATAATTTAGTTGGATGGTTGGATGGTCGGATGGTTGGTTGGTATGACTGGTTAGTGGGATGCATGCTTTATGCACGCGAGCCTTGCTCTTTTAATTTAAAGCACCAAATAAATATGTATTCGTAACTTTTATTATTTATTGCTTATGCGTATTAAGACTGCATTTTATAAAATATGACTTACATAACTCGTATATGCTGATAATATTAAGAAAACTATTAAATTATAAATGGCGAGGATATAATTCATTGAAATCACAATTACAGTAATTAATAAATATATGGGAAAATAATATAATTGTCCAATTAAATATTATCAACACCACGATGTGCGGTTAATAGTATTTTTTGTTGTTCAAGGAAAAAATGTACAAAGTAGGTAGATATTTTAATGATAGTTATGAAAAACTTGTTATGGGAACAAAAACATTGACTTTTAATTTATTATAATGTTGCAAAACCTTCATCACATTTTGTAATATTTATCTTATCAACTATCAGTCTTTATTCAGCGTCACAATAGTACAATTTCACAAGACCGAGGACGCCATAAGTGAACGCTCGCAAGGAATAGGTTTTAAGTATGGGCTCGTGTGGCTTATTGTAAACAATTTAATACTGTCATTATATTAGAATTTTTAATTACATTTGTATCTTTCTCGATAATTCCATAATATAATGTTTAAAACAGCATCACTATTGTGACTATTGTTTTTCTGAACGTAGGACCGTCATAAAGCACAGAGGCTTACCGTGACATCACGTGGGCGCTGATATACGACCAGCTTTATATTGTTTTCTAATTACTCAATAGCCTTATTAAAATTTATTTTAACGCCTCTCAAACATTTGTACGAAACAATGGAGCGCGCCTTTTTAAAACTAATAACGTAACTTAATTATCCGCAAAACGCAAACACCTATCAATTCTAAAACCTACAACGCATTATGCGGTTATCTACATTTAATAATGTGAAAATATGTACCTAATATTAGATTTTATCCAGTATAATATCAAATTTATGTATAATTTTATTGACCCCGGTTACACACTATTTTAACAGCGTACCGCACATTACCCAAAATTAGAATTTATTGCGCACGCAATGAAGTGACTTAGTCGTTTGGCCCTTGGTAGAAACGTCCCTATAGTATATGACAAATAAGTTACCAAGACGGGAAGGGAAATCTTTACTAATTTAACTAATGGAATTATATGACACATTAGTATAATTTGTCATGTTGTACAAAATTTGGTGAATGTTGTGGGGGTTAGCGAATTGTCATAAATGTAGATAGTAAATTCGATTTAAAACTGTCTATAGTGACTACAGCCAGCAATGAATGTATTGAATGTTGCAATAACGTAAGTAGTATAGAGGCACACGTGACCGCAACAGATAGATCGTTCTCTTGTGTATTGCTAATGAGATTTTACTATGGAGCTCTACCACAAAATATATGTTTCTAGTTGAATAAACCGTTTTATTTAAATATAAGTATACTAAGAAATTTTACTTTAATTTTAACTTTTCTAAGAATTCTCACGTTGAAGTGAGAAAACATAATTAAAATAAATTGCATATAGTAGCCAACTAGTAAGTACCTACAGTTTCTACATTTATATTAATAAATATAACAACACTCAAACGTTCCAATAAACTTCACTATTACTAATTTACTACTAACCAGACTATTATGACGTTCATATTTTTAACTTCTTTTCTTTAAATAAAATCCAAATTATAACATTTAATGTAGGATGACAAATGTATGAATACAGGAAGGTAAATTCACAATAGTTACAACTCATATCTGATCTCAATAACCTGTCAAGGGTCAATGCGTACAAGGTAATTTAGGGACTGCATTAACCATCATCAGCTGTAATGTTGACTGGGATTTCGGTAACAGTTAAATCAAATATAAATTATATTCTAATATTGGGCAATCAAGCATGACAGTATGTTTTTTGTAAACTTTCGTTAGTAACATCCACTATGAAAGTATTATAAAAATAGTTTGATATTTATACCTTTAAATTTGGTCTAAAGCTAATTAGATGGTATAAATGATGTGTTACGCATACATAAATTTCGTGCTTATTATATGCCAATAAACAAACCGCCGTATTGTACAGATCGGACGTTTCGCTGGCGGGCGATGGAGGTAAAGGGAGGTACCACCCTCCACAAAATTATGTACGACGAACTGGGACTAATATATCAAGGGGAGGATGTGCCAGACTAAGGAGACTGGGTATTGTGGGGTGGGCCGGCGGAATACTTAAGAACCCTGTGACACCCTATTAAAACACACGACCTGCATTTTTAGGTAGACTATTTAATTTGGTATCAAAGTTATTGTTGGGGAATTTCACAATAATATTTTCTATTACATATTCTAAATAAAGAAATAGATGGTCTCAATGTTTTTTGTTTACTGATAACTTTGTTGGTTAGCTGTGGCGAAAATAACAGCAGCATTTCATTAACTCCCAACATAGTCGTGGTCTAGATCGACTACATAAATAACATTAATAAACAGTAGTCTTTGAAGATTCAAATGAATTAACAGTCAACAGCTTAATGAACTCTTCGGGATATCTTGGCGATTTATTTCCGTTCCGAACTAGAGGCATAGTGTAAATATTTTAACGCAAATATTGCTCCGGTGCAGCTTAAACGGTTGCAAGCGACCGATATTACAACGAAACGAGGCGTGAAACACGCGGCGCCCGGGAACGCATCCGGAATCATAATTCCAAAATAACTTCCATCCGTACGTAAACCCCTCCCACCATTGCTCAACCCCGCACTTTTTTTGGATAAACTGGATTCCCCGCTCCGACGTTAATTCCCAAGATAGACATAATTTGGAATTGGATCATCTATCCTGGCTGCCTTCAAACAAAAATAAGTTAAGCGCGCCGTACATCAGATTTATATACACATTTTATATTTATATATTAATGTTATATGTTTATCAATATAATAAAAGATTCATTTGTAAAAAGTGTTTGACTATAAAATCTTTGTTATGGAAACAAATAATATCAATTTGTAAATAAAAGTTACTAAAAGGTTAACCGCCATACAATTAATTTTACGAGCGATCCTTACGCCTGCCAGGTCATAAAACGACTCATAAACATGCTCGTCCATTCATAAAACACTCCACTCTATGTTTACTTACCATTTTAAATGCAAATACGATTATATTGGAGGTGTGACGTCTATCTGAATAATATTTACTTTTTATTAAATTTGAAACTGTATCTCTTTATCATTAGAAATAATAGAACCGAAATTATTTGAGAATACTTAAAGAAATTTGATGTTTCGCAGACTCGGGGAAGATAAATAATATGAACATTTTTTATTTTACCTTTGACAGTTTAATCCAATTTCTTTCCTTATGGCCCGCCCAAGGGATAGGGGAAAATTTGTCTTTATAATTGCTTTTTTGATACTTTCCGTTTTCATATATTTCGAGAAGAATCCCCAAACACCAATTTGTTGAACTTCTGAATATCCTTTAATAAATACATAATTGATATGGGTTAATATTTAATTTAATCTAAAGTTACATAAGCAGTTAATTTGCAAAAAATATACGATAATGATTATTTCTAATATATATATATATATATATATATCTAATGACTAATTTGTGGCGTTAGGAACGTCAACGTAGCGAGGTCACTGTGGTAATTCTTTTTATAGCCAACTAAGAAAATTGGCTCATTAATCTTAAAGATAAATGCTAAGGGCGTATTAGTCCCGTCTTATCAGCCAAATGTACGAATGAAAGTGTGGATACCTTATCACTAACTTTATCCAATATATTTAGAATCATATATCACGTATGGGAATTTTCTTTTTTCGCGTCTTTATTAGTTTGAATTATCCCAAAAATACGAATAAGATTTCTGCCGATACGACTATTTAAAATCATAGTCTCATGAACATATCTGGATTTAAATTTACATTTAATCAATTTGAAATAAACTAAGTTATTTGATATTAAAATCTGTTTCCCTGCAGCCTATAAATGGATCACATCTTACCTATTTCGAAATGAGTTGATATAAAGAAATAAGCAAACCAAAACAAAACTAGCCTAGGATGAGTTTCCTAGAACAATGTCCGTAACATTGTATTGTATCAAAAACAAAGAAAAAAATATTGATAGGGACATCTGAATATTTATCTTTTAATGCCAAAGTTGAATTATTAAAATGTTGAATAATAATAATCTAAATACTTTGATCGACATAGTTATTATAAAAAGGTTACATATATTTCAAATATCTCACTTTCATATAAGTCAAATTATAATAAGTATAGCCATCAAAGATGTATTTAAAAACACTAACAAACATTTTTTAAGTGAATGTCTATACTGAAACACATAATTATATTAACGTCTCTATGTCAGCCCATTCATTTCATAATACTTTATTTTGCAATCAGAAATACTCTTGCTATTTTTATTTAGATCTTAAAAGATACAATATCGCTATAAAAAGAGGACGATAAAAAACTAGTTGTTTAGAAGGTAGGTACATATAAAGTCATATATAAATCAGCAACATCCGCATTCTGAGTGAGAAAAATGCAACTGGAAAATAAATAATTCACACCTCATCCTGTTGGCTAGTTAGATCATTGCATCTCGGTATTTATGCGACACAGCACAGATCATTCGATAATCATCTGGAAACGGCATTCTATCATTTCGGTCCAGCGATGTTTATTTCTTCAGTGAAATACAAATGAGCGGTGTGCTAGTGAGGTGATAAATCTTGTCGATGTCTCGGCGTGTCGCGCGTCGGTTTAAAACCTCGATAACCGACACTCACACACCAACCCGAGCCAACAATAACCTCCGCTTTGTTTTATTTGAGTTCCATCGCCCTGGCCAGATATAAGCCAAGTATTTTATGCATAAAAATATCGATATATAATTGCTTCATTACGTCCCAGGGTTTCTGAATAATATATGTGGGAGGGTGTTATAGGTTGCTCCCGAGGATTTCTAGATAGTCACAGAGGATCTTAAATTATATCTAATAGTTACGAAAATCGTACCTAATTCAAATGAAAGTTATATTAAAATAATATTAATAATAAACATTATATTTCTAATCGCCTTTGGTTTTTCCATCATTTCTTATTGGTCAAACAAGCTACAACTACTTTTTCAACGGACGCTTAACCTAGCCATATTATAGTTATTCCATTTTAATTACAGTACCGATATATGTAATTATTAATGACATTATTATAATTATTAATAGAGGAACACCCTGTGAATGTTCTGTAAGCGTTCTCGTTCCCTGGTGTCTGTCAGGCCAGTGTTGCTATCGTTGTATCTGTGTGTCACGGCGTTGCTTTATGGTGCCAGCTCGGGAGTAATATTTCACGAGGATCGCACACCATGATTCATTTCCAGTCACTTTTTACATTTCGAATGTTCCTTTAATGAAGGTATGGAGATAATAGAATTTAAAAATGAATTCTCAATTTATTTGCATCTCATTAGCGTTATCTTATGTCTTATGACGGCCGTTTGGTTATAAAGAACTGTAATTAAACGTAATAAGATTTCAAGAATCATATGGAGACTAAGGAACTGTATCGTAGCTGAATACGTGAGCCTCAAATTGCGAGCGCGCTTGTCAGTTATAATTGGCTGAACTTGTTGGTCGAGTCGTAGTATTTTTTTTTTACTTTTTCTCCCTACAATGACATTACTCTTCGTCTCCCACGAGGGACGTAAATTGCGGACATAGAGGCCATGGAAACAAGCATTGACGTGACGTATGAATACACGAACATGTTATGTTTTATTAAAATTCAAATTTCAAATGGAATTTAGTAACAGCGTCGGAGCGATTCAATTACGTTCACATTCCAAATTAAGTTTATTATATTTACTTTGCGAATTAGATGTAGGAACGTTCTAGAATTAATTTATAAAAGTTTTGTTTATTAATAGTATTTATAAATATGTATATGTTCAGCTTTAATGCGTTTAATATTGTACATATATCGATGCGTTGTGATGTAGGGAGTGTTATTCATTGTCCGTCCAGTGTGTTCAGTGAGCTCGGTGCGAATCTTTACATAATTCATAACCGTTTATGCATATCGGACCAATTGACACATGTAACACTTGTATCGTTTGTGTTTTGTTTTGTGGATTTATAGTTTCACCTTCAGTTCGTGTGGGGATATATTTTTAATACGACGTGTTTATTTTATTTAATCTATAGTACAATCGTATATCGTTTGTGGAGTAATATATTTTATCT
>JAAAKD020000024.1:6391765-6407912 GCA_010014825.2 Danaus melanippus
CCTTCCATTTACCACGAGGTAATAACGATTTGGCTTTTTTGCAACTGAGTTTAATTAATGTCTTTTTTCTTTATAATTGTATGCTGGTAAAGTTTATGAAGGTGTAAAGTTTAGTTTTCAGTTAGTTACTGTTCTTAATTAGGTAGCCTTCGCGGTACTTTTAATGGCTATTTTCTTTGTTCAAGTAATTGTTAAGTGGCTTTGTTGCTTTGATCAACTTTTACGGCGTTATAAGATTTGCCTTTGAAATTTGATGTATTTTTAAAGTCTTTTGTTTATCTATTTGTCTTTGAGATGCAAAAAATAATTACAATATAAATGCATTTCAATTCCGTGGATGCCTTCACCCATCAGCACAGGTTTGAACTTTCTTTACCCCTGATGGATTTGCTGTTTACATCATAACCATTTGAAGAACCTTTACCATACTAAACTTTGAGGTAAGAATATATGTATAATATGAATGTTAGGTACTATGGTTTTCTGATAAACTACGATAGTTGCTCTATCTCGTCTGCATGAAGTAAAGTACCTAATCGAGCTTTCATTGAAATATGTTCCGATCAAAATCCTACACATATAAATTAAGGGTCAGGACATATTCTAAATGTTAAAAACTTATAAGTTATTCTAATTATATTGTTATTTTAAAAAATCATGAAAACGAGAAGTTCTATACAAATAAATAAATAAATATATAGAATGGTATTTAACTATGAGTTCCTAAAATCTATTTGACATGGTTATATAATTAAATGTCCTATCATATCATCATCAATAAAATAATGACTTCAAAAACTAACATTAGCATATAAAGTAGGTACTTTCCAACCTATCAGCCTACTGTTTAATTACGACTTCAAAAAGATAAATATTTCCATGCCGCTTATCATGAGAGAGTTTTTAAATATATTCATGAAAAGATAGAACAGATAATGAGAAAGCTATTATTTCCGTCGTTACTTAAATCTCTGATCCGTCACGCTTGCCGTTAATAAATCCGGATACCCTTTAAAGATACCCTCCTAATATAAATAAAGTAGGCGTCGTTAAAAGTTACCGTAAAAAAATCGTATATTTTCCGGTATTTTTAAACCGCACTCCCAAAGGTTTCCGGTTTCATAAATATGTAGATATGGGCACCTGGGCTAAGCAGTTAAGCGACCAAATTTAGTAAACCAATTTATCTAAATAGAAACATTTTGCCCGTAAACAAACCAGGCTTCTTTGCGTACCTACGCCTGAAAAGATTTGTGACGCTGCGTGCTTTAGCATAAGTAGCTTTAATATTTTGTTTGTAAAGGCCATAAATAAATTCTATCTCACGATCACACTTGTAGACGGAAACAATGCTAATATTGACATTAAATTTCCACAAGAAACAAAAATTGATTTTTATTTAGAGCAAACTTTACATGATTCTCATTTCAACAAGATTTTATTATGAGGTACCTACTTATTGTTCTAAAAGTAAACTTATACCCATTCCCACTTGTCAACAAACAATTTCTAGTTGCGATCTAATTAAATGCAAAACAGATATGCAATTATCTTATTACTCATTAATTACTCGAATATAAACCGATAATAATTGTCTATCATGTTTTATCATATTATTGTTATGTTATATGTTAGCGATATATAACAAACAATTTATTGGCCCGTTCATGACACGTCTATAAATAAATTTTAATAAAATATTTATTAATGAAATAAAGATTGATTTATAGTGTATAAAAATATATTATATTATAATAACGGTTCTAAATTGTTTTAAATGATATTTTTTATGCCCTTTACATGTGATATGTAATAAAAATATTTGGATATAATTGGAATGATCAATCATTCGTCCTATAAAATCTATTTGCGTTTCTCAGAAATTGCGCCGTTGGCTCTCAGGCCTAACATTTAACTCACCACTCCGTACAAAATGTACATTATCTCATTCACACATTACATAACTGTGAAGCGCAGGTGTTAAAAGCGTATTACAGCAAACAAACAGGCGCTAAGCTTACGGATTCGACCAGCGAATGGTCGAAGATTAGCTCGCGGACTTACGGATCATAATTATATATTATACAAAATGTTGCTAAGACTTAATTATGTTGCGATAACATTACCGGAGCTCGGACGTTAGAAATATTATCACAGAGGTCGCCCGTAAACAACACCGAACGTAACTAGTGCTTGAAAACTTTATAGTCTCAAGTTTTGTTTAAACATACTCACGTATAATAATTATAAGATACTTGATAATGTTGAAAAGAGGTATTACCTTTTTTATTAACAAAATTACTAAACGTTTTTACGGTTTGCTTTTAGTATGACAGGTAATATTGACATATAGTAGTTGTACCTACACACATCAACCATACATCACAGTAAGCTTGTATAGGCGTGCCAAGTTTTTCTCTGAACCTAATCAGTAATGTGGAGAAGTTCTCATTGAAAAGCGAGTGCTAAACAGCGTTTAAGCACGCTAACGTTGTTTTATTAGAAATGCATTTTTTATTTACCTATGAACTATTTGCATTTTATAAAACACCTTCATAGCGTTCCGCAACGATATGGTCGTAGGACTGGTTTAATAAAGATTTTACCTACATACATATATATAAATTGTAGGAAGACTGAGATTATGTTGTTTATCCTGTGATAGCGTTACGCAAACTTTGACAATATCCATGACGCACCTACCCCGGTCCGGTTAGCGTTTTCGTTAATTCTGCGTACAGCCGGGCAACTTGAATTTGCATTTTGCACGCGTGATAAGTGTCCCGGATTACACGGGATTCCCACCAACAGCCTCTGTTTGTTTGAAATAAAGGGCTGTTAAACTTTTTTCATGGTAATTTGGGTAACCTTCAGGAGTAACGGTAGCTGTAAATTTGTTTAAGTAGGCTTAGAACGTCCACTTTGTTAACGTCCCTTATGGGGAAACATCTAATTCTTTTACATTTCCAATTATAAACTCAATTATATTAGAATAACAGGAAGCTGTCTAATGACCTTATAAATTATTAATGATATGATGTCCAGAACGTCGGAAGTTGGGGATATTTTTCGTTCGTGATTAATGCAACCACCACAAATGCAGCCCGGCTGACTTCCAAAATTTCCACACTAAATCTCGTCTTTCGTTTCGCTTCTTTTGCCCGAGGAAGACTTGGCAGCGTATTTTATCTCTGTAATGCAAGCTTTGCACTGTAAGTAAATAGCGGCTGTATATTATATTCTTAAAGCAGTCTATAATGCACTGAAAGTATCATTTAAACTTTAACTATTACCTACCTACCATAGTATTTTTACTATCCTTTGTGTACTTTAGGTTATCTATATAAGTAGCTACATACACACAGTCACATACAGTTAACAATTGTGATTATTTGAATCAATCATAATTTAATTATTATGACATCAATAATAATTATTTATAATAACTTCCAGCAAAATATCAACGTTTATTATGTGAGTAGTAGACTACCTATGTGATATGTAGGTATGTGCGTTTGATATGCCTATACCTACCTACAACCAAATGTTATAAATATTTTTTATTGTCGGTTTGCGATGCTGTCTGTAGTCTTCACTATTTACGATTCAGAATACAGTGCGAGGTTCAACTTTTACAATATCGCACTATTCCACTCAAAGTTTTATCTCAATCTTTAACTCCGAGCACCTAAGGAATATTCAACGGTCGACTAGGACAGTGTTGAGAAAAATTGTTTCCTCTTAGGTATAACTTTAATAATTTTTTATTTGAATTAAAATTTTCATATTGTTTCATTCGTTAAGCACTGTGCAGTTACTATAAGAAATTAATATATTTTTTTTCTATATATATACCTTACATTTAAATTACCCAATATTTTTATCATTGTCAAAGTTTTAAATATGATATTGACATTTATATTTAATATTAATACATATTATAGATTTTCACATGTTTTTAAGTTGTATGTAAGTACATCTGGTCATAATTTAAACTATTTCTAACGCATGCGCTCTCCGACGGCGCGCCTCCATTTTGATCCGTCGGTATTTAAATACATAAATGTAAAAAAAAAATAAAGTATCTTATTTTTTTATAATAAATAAAAGTTGAATTCACATTACGATTATTCTTATATAAGCCAAGAAAAGAAATTATTGAATTTTGTATAAAAATCTCTAGGTTAATTGCTGCCACCTTAACCTCAAAATTATTATGTTTTTGTTTTTAATATCACCAATATTTAATGTCGAATAGCTATCCACTTATATTTGTTCTAATATACAGGTACAATATTATTATGTACCATTTGTAGCCCACTATTTAAAACCTATAGGTATAGTTTCATTTAAAATTGTTTTCTTATTAGAAGATTAGGAGTTCATCCATAAAATACAAATGTTCTTCTAGTGACTACAACTAATGATATAAAATCTAAGCAGTAAATTAAAGTCGAATATAGTTAATAACTAACATTACATTTAGGTGATATTCAAAACAATCAACATGTCTGAACTTAGCTTGTGTAGTTGTTTGTTGTCTTATCGATTTAAATAACGTGGAACGTATATTTTAAAGCCATACTTGCCTCTAATAGGAAAAAAACACGTAATAAATCACTTTTATCACATAAAACTATAGAAAAAACAGGTGAAAATTAAGAAAAACACACTAAAACAATACGGAAAGCGTCTCCAAGCGCCTTTTGCATTAGTTCAGATAGGTGGCAGGGCAGTAGCAATATTTAATATGGCGATGGCTTCCAGCGCTGGCATTGGTCAACGCTCCGTACTGTGTGAAGTTAGCTCGGACGTGTGAGCGGGACAGATTTATTTGATATCATAATGTTGATGAAAGATAGAAAATATGTTCCAAGGATGACATTCGTATGCTGGCGTCGTTCAAACCGGTTCCATCAGAGGCGGTTACAGTGTGCGTATGTGTCGATGGCAGCCGCAGGTAGAACACTGAACGCTACCTATTTATAATGACGAATTGGAGCGAGGCGAGCGTGCTTCGTATGAATTAAAAACTGAATTTTTAATTTCAATTTCTCTTTTTTGCAGGTACTTTTTTATGAATGTCAGAGTGGATGCGCGATGGATAAGTATAATTCTAGTAATGAAGTATTTTATTTATACAGCGATGTGACGATCAGTCTGTAATCGGTTTGGTGAATGACGTAAATATGTTAGTGGTAGGTTCTTATTATTTCTCCATATTGAAGGAGATATTTATACCTATTATGTTAGATTAAATATATCAACAGTTGTATAAAAAATATTGATTAACATAGAACAATTAACTTAACATTAAAATTTGTATGAATTACATTAAAAATTTCTAACCACATAGTTTCGTTGCATATTACTATATACGATTGCATATACTAATGTAAATAAATATCATATACCTAATTTGTAAACCTATCACCTACGTATATTTTTATATTATTATTATTATTCTTATTCTTATTTTTCAACTGAAAACTAATAAAACGTAGGTACGTAGGTAGATACCCATCTTAAACTAGTAACGTAACTATTGTTATGAGAGCTTTGATCAATCTGATTGTTTTTCTATGTATCTGTAAAACTTGTTTATTTGGTAAACAGTAAAGAATTTAATAAAGCAGAAAAATAATTGCTCACTAGATTTATGCTGCTTAAACACAAACTTACCAATCACAGTTCAATCACATACTACCTATGCAATTGGCGGAATATTAGCTACCTACTGTAGTTTGTAAATAGTTACCTATTAATATTATGTCATTTAGGAACAGATTTTACATTTAATCTTGACTCAATAGGTAGGTAGGTATAAGTATTCTGACACTTTTAAGTCTAGATAAGTGAAATGAAAGCCGATATTATGTAAGTACTTACAATAAAATTAATTTCATCCTATTTACCTACTTAAACTTTTATATTCACTTTAAACAAATGAATTGCTTAAACACGTGTTTCAGGGTTTTTAATAAATTCTCTCCCCTTAGGGTTGAAGTGCGAAATCAACCGGGAAGCTATTATCAAATGAAATGGTTTATAGTCTTTTAAATAAGTTCTTCCAAAATAGACTTTATGTCCCATGTAGAATATTTATGGATGGCAAAATTTCATGAAACCCGGCTACGTTTTGAATATTGCAAAGACAAATAAATAAATTCATTTCCCAAATAAAATATAAGTAATGATTACTTCTTCATAATTTTATTAAGATATCAAGTAGCAGCGAGAATACGTAGACAAAAAAAAAGCAAATACGTCCCAGAGCCAGTGGGCTAAGATAAATTTATTTTGTCGTGTTACTAGCAATAAATATGCTAATTCAACACTATACCGTCCGTATGTCGCCTAGAGGCCCGCCATTGAAAGAGTGAAAAAGATATCACAAAATTGCACTGCGCATTTCTCTTTTCAGTCATACAGCCTTCTAGTGTTGGTAGTATTGTTGAAAAGCTCACTCTGTTACTTTCTGTCGATGGTCGTTTATTTTTCTCGCGGATTTATCGAGATACGTCCTTCTGGAGTCGTTGTATAGTTTTATCGACCTACCGTAACTACTAACCTAATAAATTTTGGTGTTTCGCAATGAATCCGGCGTACGAATGCATCGTCCCAGATACTGAACGATCGTTTCGGTTTTAAGTCAAACGTTCATTTTAGTCTCATGAACCAAGTTATCGCTTTTAGATATAAACAATCAACATTCATCAGGAACAAACTGAACCTTACTCCATTAATCGTGTCGGCTTAATATAAATTTCAAATTTAAGTAACAATGAACAACTTAATTAAGAAACTATCGATATAAATAAATCATGAACTCGGCAGCAAAATTAAAACAATGAAAACCAATATTTAATTGATGGGCAAACCTTAATTAACTTGTAGTTTGCCGGCGAAGCCAAAAGTCCCACAGATAAAAGAAGCCATCTGCATTCGGTATTCAAATTATTTTTCAAACGTGTTCTCCGTTCTTCGAATAGGTGTTGTGGAAATCACTTCATCACACTCACTCCTGCGCATGGTGGATTCGTGCGAACGGCGTAACCCTTCCGCCGAGGACGCCCGGCCTCCATAGGATAATATAACATACGGACTCATATGGGCCCAAATAAAACTTTACAAAACGATGAGCATCACAAAAGTTTGCCTAAACTAACCTCGTTACGAGATTTCTGGATAAAAGAATACCGTTTTTCAGTATCGTCACGATTGTCCGTCCGATCGGATAGCTGGATCGCCGGTTTCATAACTACTGACATTTTTTATTATTTTGTTAAACAAACATGAAGAGCGTTTTAGTGCTGGTTCATTGTACAAGTGTACGGGGAAAGTTTGCTTTGTTGCGTTCGTCGGACAAAGGACATTACTTTTTTGAGTTATTGCGCAAGAGAAAGTCGCGATTGTTAGATAAAGGCTATTGTATCGAAAAGAATCGGAGAGTCAACGGCTTAAAGTTTTTTAGTTATGGAATAACCTAGCTGTAGATCGCATGTGTTTTGTGTAAATAAAGAAATGTCGTAGTGTTACCAATCCATATGTTACATACCTAAAATTTTCAGGTAAGTCACCTTTCATAAACTACCTTTGTAGTATGTTCTTTAAATAATTTGTACTTAACTATACCCATCAACATCAATAGCCTTTAAGAAAGAAAATTTTTATAATTGTGCATATTTTATGTTGTATTAGAAATGGCAATAAGTCTAGTTTATGTCGTCTCAGAGTATAGAGAACATGTTGAATGTTACGCACATACAGACAAAGGAGGAGCTTAATTAAACTAGCGGAGCGGGGCAAGCGAAACGTAAGCATTTAATTTATATCCCTGCACTAACTCCACGAACGAGAGTCTTGTGGGATAAGTAACGAGCGGTAGCGATATACTTCATCCATAATGTTAAATGGAAACAAACATACGATAAAAACAGAGAAAATTATAAAAACATTGGGTTTATGTGCAATACAAGAACGAACGACAATAATAAATAAATAAAAAATTACAAGAGTATCATTTATGATAAACAAACGCTGGAAGCTTAATTTTCACACACCATTTCATTTTCGTTGTATTCTGATGTAGAAAAATGCGTAGCAGAACCGCTACTAGCATAAACTATTGTAATTACCTTTACTATTGACTTTGTAAAAGTGAAGTAATTGAAAGCTAAAAGGATTCGCCGGCATCATTAAGAACTGCTTGCTCCATTTGTTATTGAATTATTTATTTATGGATAGTAGAACTGATTTACATTATGCTAATGATTTAATTTACACTTCATCAACAGCGTTCAATAAATTAAGTAGTTCTTGTTAATGAATCTGTTGAAAACTACGCCTTGAAGTTTTTATAATTGAAAATAATTGTTACATTTTTAAACTACTAAGTATGAGTTAATTTACTTATTTTTCTTATACTAAACCATGAATATCAAAGTATTATTAATTAAAAATAGTTATTAATATATAATGTGCATTCAAAATTAATACGACGTCTAATGGCTTCAGACAGAGTTCATATTTGAAATCATAATTTGAATCATTCCCTCGAGTGCAACCAGTAACAACAATAGATATACAAGTTTTAGCATCTTGATTTCCCTCTAGCCAAATTTCGAAGCAATATCGTCTTAACTCTATCAAATGATCGTTATTGCTCTCCAACTATTATATACGTACGGTCCAGCTATTCCTTACACTAAACGTATTTAATTTAATTCTTATCCGTTGATCTATCTATAAAAAACATATGGGTTTGGCATATTAAACATATAAAAAAATATCAGCATCTCTCAAACTGAGAACACAACATTACAAACTGTTGTTCCTCTCAACTCTATTTAAACCAATTTATATAACCATTGTATTAAATTCACTCCAATTCTATAACACTCGGCAGTCTTCGCGTGGCTTGCCACGGACATCTCTGAATGCCACTACGTCTTCCCACCTATTCCCTTCCTAATTAAGTCCATACTAGGAGGCAACAATGGCGAACCTCCGATGCGCTCCGAGATATTCAAATATGTCTAAGGCCGCTATTATATTGCTACCATTTATAGCCACGAGACTCCTGAATTGAATTTGAGTGGAGCCTTACAAACTGTTAATTGGAAAACAATATATGAATATGTATGAGTTTTGCAATGACTTAGGGCGATTTTAATTAAGTCTGAATGCCTTTTATTATTTATGTACATACTGTATTGTGTTATTTCTTATGTATATACTTATGTTTTATACTGATATCCATGTTTCTGTAACTAGACTCAATAATATATTATGATATTGTAGACGTTCTTGTAAAGTTTACTTGAAAGAAGTCATTTCAATTCATTGCAGTTGTAAAATTTTTGATTTAGAGTTAAAGTTATGAGATAAGTTTTAAATCAGTGATATAATACCTAGAATGAGAAACGTTGGACATTTTCTTTATGCTTTCTTTAAAATAAAAAAAAACTTTATTATTAATAAGATACTAATTAATATTATTAATCAACTTGTAATTCTCCTAATATTTTTATTATTATATAAACTAACTTCAAAGCAAACTTTTAGTCTGGTTTGCCCATTTTCATCCATTTTTATTTGTATATAAGTGACCCTTATTCAAAATAAAATAATTCTAGAGCTAAATCCATAAGAGTGACCTGTTGATTTTAGGGATAAATGGCCAATTAATCCTAGTCTTTTTGAACGGTCGAAACTTTGATAATTCTTATTACAATAGGTAAAGAAGGTTTGTTTGGCCCTGAGTTATCGTTTTTAGTAAAATGTTTACAGTCGGTTTTAATATTCCTTGTCCTTTCAATTTCTTTGTTCATTTTCTGTACTAGGGCTTACCAAATAATATGTTACATTTGTTAACAAAAAGTTACCAGCAAATATGTACATACTTTAACAACATTAGATACCCCGTAAAATTGTAGATATGAATTTAACGACAAGGCATTTCATGTGAATTTTCACAAAACAGATAGTTTAATTTACTGTAATAAAAAAAATATATAAGTACATACTGGCCTTAATTTCACAAACGTTATTGTAATAAAATTCTTTATATTAAATTCATTCGAGTGAATTTAAAGTACCAACAAAGAAAGAAACAACATTGTTCTTGATAAATGCTTTAAAGGAAACTTGTCAAAGAAGTAGACGGGCGCATTGCTGATACCGAGATTGCTATGCAAAAAGAACGAATGTCGACTGAGGATATTTATATACTAAACGTTATTTCCTCTAATGTATTGAAATACTCTTTATTTATGTTTTAGAAATATAAATATAAAACAGTAAGATATTTACCCAGATGGTACGGATAAATTAAATAATATTATTAGGTAGATATAATAATTTATGAATTTCAGTAATATGTGAGCAACATTGTTGTAGGATTTCATAGCGGTCTTTTGCATAAAATCTATGTTCTCATTTATATAATCTGTACTGTTTTCACAGACCGTTTTTTATGTTTAATAACAGTTACGTAACGATATTTTGAATATCAACGGTATAAATACACCGTTTACATGTGACAATCTGATCGACGAAAGAAATAGTCCAGTTTTACATATGGCCAGCAAGAGAACGATATAGCGAGGACTCGACGCATAAATTGGCTCGATCGTGATACAGTACCTTGTTGAATATGTATAGGTGCTCCCTTCCGTGCTTCTCATTTTACTAATAGATTTCTCTTTGATTAAATTTGTATACGTTTTATTCATACGAAGCAACTATTGTTGGTTGGTGGCCGTTTAAATCACAGCCTACGACCGGCCCTACGTTTTGTTTCGTAGCCACTTCGCGTGTTTAAATAATTCTTTTGGCTAGTATTTCTTAGTTTGTTTTGGGATGAAACTAAGGTTTCATTTTAATATGATTTAAATATTATAAATAGGTTACTTAAAACGATGTTCTTATAATATCCTGGTATTGTAAATTTTTGTCATATTTGCATTCACAACTGTTTGGAATTCGGTTTTATAGAATCTTATGGCATACGTCGGCCTTAAGATATTTATAATGGCTTTATTAAGACAGGCGATCGGATGAGCTCACGCCCGCTTATTATTATAATTTAGACGATTGCCCAAAGCTTGGCTGACCGAATGAAGTCATCATATTAAGAATAACCGGTTTGATACATATATGTACATATATATATATACCAGTTACCAAAGTACGTAACGATAAATATTACAAATGCTTCCTAAAACGTATCCATAGTATTTCAATAGAAATTTTCTATTTTCATGATATTTAAATTGCATAATAACCGCTTCAGATGCAAGGGGTCGCAAATCATAGCGGTATTAGATATGCAGGAATGTGGGCTCAGATTTCGTGACGCCAAGTCATGACGGTCGACTGTTCATTTATAAGCCCCTATTTTTGCAAGTCGACACGTAACTCAGTATTTATATGTGGACAATTAACTAAAAATCATGATATACCTATTAAGAGTGAATACTTCAGGTTCGATAGTATATCTCTGCCTGCATAACTGAGATTATAATTATTGAAAATAACATTCTGTAAACATCATTATAAATTCAAAGATAATTAACTTGAGGCACGGCGCCACGCATTACCTGACTTCCGTAAAGAACGAATAATCTTACGAATGGTAATATTTATGAACGCCCTACCTCATTAGAGACATTAAAAGTTTCCAACTCATAGCCATTCAACTCTACCGGAGCCTCATTGTTCATTCAGGGTGCGTATATTTGAGTTGAAATTTGTAGGCAGCCCTGAAAAAGTGACAATTCATCATAGAAAAGCCTCAGGCTCTAGACCGAAGTTCCCCGAATAAATCTCACTGCCATACTTACGCGTGGAGAACGACTGCTTTATGAGATCCTTAAGGCTGTATGGATTTGGGAAAATATTTCCTCTGCGTGTTAGCCCTCGTCAAATGAAGGAGCATTGAGCACATTAGAATGTGTGAAAGGGCCATAGACGTTTTTATTGTTATACCGACCAATTCGTTTAAAAGCGAGTGCTAGTAACGATGCAAACATTCATACGAACTGCCTACTCCATAATATTTATTAGCTTTTGGTTTTTGGGGGAAAATAATTTTTTATGCTTTTAAGTTAAAACGCGAGCCGCATTTTAATAAGAAATTATATTAACGTACTACCTAATAAATAAAATAGTAGCAAAAGTTTCTAGATGAGAGAAACTTTTCGATGTTTAAAACCTTGTTTCTGCAAGTCTTTTTTCATGGCCGTGTTCAGATTATTCAATTTTTCATTACAAAATTGTTTACATAATATCATTATTAAATATTTATTGTCAGCCGCCATTACTTTTGTGTGGGTACGTTTTCAACAAAAAAATGTTCAATGGTTATGAACTTGTGTGTAAATATTCAATTGTATTAAATTTGAGTTTCACGATGTTTGTTCAGTTGATGAGAGAAATGCAAATAATCTACGAAAAAGTAAATGTTTTGTGGCCATACTATAGAATACGCGTCTTATCTCGATACAAAGTTCAATAAACCAAGGGAAACGGCTGCTGCTGTGCGACTGAATTGCGGACGGCGAATTTATGGGACACAATACGCATACAGGTGTCGCCTCTCGGCACCCCTTCAATAAGCCGCCGATGGGAACTAAGTATGAAAGATATACAAACGCAATAAAAAGAACTAAAACAACTATCAATAGTATAACTGATGACATAATACGTTATAACACAATAAAGATCCAATTATTATTGAAAAATTCGTCGTTAACAAGATTCGATCGGTACGGTAAATGGCCGTCATAAATCCTTACTGAATATTTACAGAGCGCCCGGATTATGAATTATTCTCAGTGATTGTTCCTGCGGCCACTCCATGGTTCATACATGAACCGCGAACTAGTTTTTCCGTGGCCCTGTGGCCGTAAATAAATGTCATTTCGTAAATGTCGAATAACTGCTCCGTGCTCTTTATCCTTTTTTATTCTTGCGTTAAGATCTCATTTTTTTATATAATATTTATCATGCGAACGCTCGCGTTCTTATAATTAAGTTTATCGACAGTTACTGCGATACCAAAATCGGCCCAAGAAAACTGCGGTTTCTTAGCGCCCGAGGTCTTGAGCAGATCGCCTGAATTTGTTTGGGCGAATTTTTCGGAACTCTTTTTTATCAATCGGCAGACTGTCCAGTAATTGGCAGAGCGGGCGAGGCGGCCAGGCATAATTGACGGTGCTATCATTCTGAACTACTCGCCGTGGACATTCGGGGAAATTCTTAATTGGTCCACCTTTGTTGACGTTCAATATCTCTGCTTTGATAATAACACTATAATTATTAACAGATCGTTGGCTTAATTAACTACCGACTTAAACGTAATTACTCTCAATATTTGATCAAGTTAATCATTTGGTGGAGTAAAGCGGCATTAAATTTTGCTAAATTATTGCCACAGATATATTTATATAGTAGCCTGTTTGTAATTAACCTTAATTTTGTTATCTGTTTTCAGTTGCTAGTACTTTCAAAGAAATGACAATGACTTCACAATGCATAATGCATGTAGCTTACGATTGTATATTATGCATTACTTAAATAATTTAAAGGAATCTTTTGAAACCTTAAATAAATGATTGAAAATCGATTCAATGTTTTAATTTTTCAATAAAAGATCGTGAAATTATGTGCACCAATAGGGTATTGTCAAAACGTCCTCCTAACTCACTAGAAAGAGTAGTTTCTTATTGGTTCATAATTAAAGCGTCCTGAAGGTGACCGTCTATTCTTAAAGACTAATAAAAAGTAAGCATTCGTTGAATACTAACGAATGCAGCTCCACTGAATTTCTTCACCGAAAAACTCACCGAGCGATACTTATCAAGTGTTTGAAATGACACAACCGGATTCCATCCCTTTCTACATGTACTTTTTTCCGTACGGGAAATAAAACTGACGAATTTCTCAATAAAAGGGAGATGACCGGCGAGTTGTCACGTACTTGGACGGAGTGGGTATTTGGAGCGGTGCAGCAAAAACCATTCAGGGGCCATTATTATGGCATTTTTGTCGTCTGACGGGGCTGCGTGGTCGCGGCCATTACGCGGCACGGTGGAGGGGTCCCGTGGAGGGGGAAGGTATTCGCTGTGTATCAGCTGCTCCCTGCACGCCTCTCCTCAACCCCCCGCTGCCCCGAGCCGCCGGTGAACAATCCGCGAGCCACCAGCCCCCCTCAGCCGTCATCCATCTTCGATATGCACATAAAGCGAACCGGACTCGTAATGGCAGACCCACATTCCCACTGCTCTTAAATTTATTTATCTCTTTATTAATTCTCAACTTGAATTTTAATGTTTTTGTAATTCGCCTTAAAATATTTCGGTTTAGTATGACGGATTATTGAATGTTTATTCATGTACGAGATAAGAACTGAAGTGGGTCGTGGATGATCTGCAATTTTAATGAGTATTTGGGAAATTAGTTAAATGTCATTATTTGAAAATATCAATGCAACGTTTTCTTGGTTACTACTGAATATTTATTGAACACAAGCATACATATGTATATAATGTATCTATATGTTTGTACATAATAAATTTTCGTAGTTGTCTAAAACAGCTAAGTATATTTTTGTTAGTGACATGATTTAATATCATAAACATAGACCCGCTTTATTATAATGTCTATAAAACTGTCAAGTGGAAAAGTAAATTTAAATATTATTCAGATAAGACTAGAAACCTAAGTTTATAGTTATTTTTGTTATCAAATTAATTAAGACAGAATTATTATGAGTGAATATTGAGTAGGTATTACAATATCTCATCTACTTTATTTAATAATCTATTGTATATACGTACCTATGTATACGGACGTAATTTATTGTTCTTGGCTAGTGACAATATAAAGTCCATTTCTATGTCATCATTCATTATTTGAAAATTAATACTTAATGACAAATATGGTAATAGTGTATAATATCAACAGGCTTGAATATAAAGCATGGGTTGCGTGAATGATCTTCTAACGAAGTGCAGTTTCAATGGTATAGGACACGCTGCCTTCGAGGGACACTTTAATTAATGTAGGGCTGGCAAAACAGACAACATTATTATAAACCTTTTATTCATATATTAAAAAACCCCTTTACCTTAAATCACTTTTCTTACTGATATTGTAGTTTTTTTTATATGGCTCTTATATATAACATATATGGTTTAATTAATAGTAGTTATGCAATAAAATAGCTGATGATGTTTACTGTATCTATTAGACCATCAGATTCTTTATAAAAAAATCGAAAGATATAATCTATATCCAAACTTATCTGACAGACCGATTCTCACCTAATGACTTTAAGGTTGAGTAAATATAACTTGGTACCCTCTTAAAAACAATATTTCTTATAATATTCTTAAATTACAAATCTATTTTTACAAGATCGCTGTTAAACTTAAAGTTATACCATGTTTTATTAATGATATTTTGTAAAATATTTTATAACTTAATAGAACTAAAAGCGTTTTGATGGCTTTTAGACCTAATATTCATTGTAATTCCTTAAATGCATGACCCTCGGCGACTGGGATAGATTACTCGGCTATATGGCTCCGACTGTTGGTCATAATGTGTTTAATATATAAGGGAATTTATTAAATATCATTTACAATATATAATATTAAGTGCGTCAGCGCATGTACAAAACTTAATCGAAAGAATTATTTTTCTTTTATCATTTGTATATATTTGGTTTTAGTTTAATTTTTTTTTGATTATAACAATGTCAATAAAAATTACTCGCTCCCAAAAAGATGAGATTTAAATGAAATCATGCAGCACGATCCGAACTTTAAACTATGACCTTTGGATCTCTTAAGTCTTCACGACGATCACTGTTCAATGACATTTGTGTATCGGCGTACGGTTGAGTAGACTTTTAAATTTTACACCTGACATGTTTTAATTTAGTTCTTATCTTAGACCGGAGGGCATAAACTCTAAATCTAGACGGTGTAATCTACGTAACACCCATGAGCGCATATCACTATCTGGTTAGTGTAATTTGCAATAGCGTCTTTGTGTTAATTGATCCCAAGTCGGTTACGATAATTGACAATAAATTGTCACGCACATTAATCTGTACATCAAATTATCTCATCGTAAT